>JAOXNO010000013.1:157712680-157726542 GCA_028565335.1 Limnodromus scolopaceus | reverse complement strand
TTGCCCAGAGCAGCTGGGGCTGCCCCATCCCTGGAGGCGTTCAAGGTCAGGTTGGATGGGGCTTTGAGCAACCTGGTCTAGTGGGAGGTGTCCCTGCCCATGGCAGGGGGTTGGAACTCGATGAACTTTAAGGTCCTTTCCAACCTGAACCATTTTATGGTTCTATGATTCAAATAACTCACTATGCCAAGATGCTATCAAGTAAATATGCCATATTTTACCCCAAGCAGCCATGGTGGATGTCTGTGTGGAAAGCTGGGCCTTCTTTGGGGCCACCTAAATCCTTGTATGGGAAATATATGCCAGCCCTACTTTCAGCCTGTTTGCCGGGACAAGTGGGAATTCTTGCTACTTCTTTCTCTATCTACTGTAAAAAAACCCAGGAGATTGAGATGTGCTATGCTTGCTGATTTTAACAGGAAAGAACAAACATGAATACTGAATTTTTCATATCTGCAAATTTGCCTTATGCCTCCCACTACCTTTTCAGCAGTGTAGACATCTGTCTCCATCACCTACCATTACAGACCACAAAAAAAGAAAAGAACAAACACCTTCTTGTCAAGCAGAGATAATGGACAGAGGACTCCTTTCAGCACATCCCATGTTGCAGCAGGCTTCAGCTCAGGAGTCTTCAGCCTCAAAAAGAGAAAATTAGGAAAGGATATAGAAGAAACCTATAAAACTACTTAGTGGCCTAGAGAAAACAAATAGGGGAAAAACTGTCTATACAGTCTCTCAGAACAAAAACTGAGGGTTTGAAGGAGGCAAATTTGGAACAAAAAAAATAGATTGGTTCTTCACAAAGCCTCTTTGCTGCAGATGCTACACATTTAAAGGAAGAAACCCGTGGAAGAAAAATAATTTAGATCTTTAAAGTTAAAATATAAAATGCCTGGCACAGCAGGTTCTCATGCAGAGATCGTTAGAAGCTGGGAGAACATCCTAATAAGGAGTAGATACAGAGCTACATGGACCTGTGGACCACTTGGTGTGGCCACTCTTAAGTTTTCATGTCACATCACTGAATGAAGGATCACTTCCAACATAGTTTTAGTGGACCTCGCAGTAGGTGCTCAGAACATAACAGCAGGTCCAAAGCAACACTTTATTTCTTGATGTATACTTACTACAGACAATGATTCTTCCCAGGCCCATACCTGAAAGCAGAATCTAATTTGTTTTGTTCTGGGTTGTAGATTTTAATTCTGAGTGTTAGTTTCACTTTGGATGTCTCATTAGCAGGGTGACATTTTCCTATTAGATGAAAATGTTCAACACAGATTTCCTTGTCTCCACATTGCTGTCATCTTGTCTTTTGTCATCCTGGCTGATGGATCAGCGTGTTCTGATCTGTTACCCTTTTATGTAATGACATTATTATTGTTTTCTCTCTCTCTTCCTCTTTTCTTTTTTTAGGCAGTAATAAAAAAATAAATAAAAATGAAAGATACAAAGTATAAACTGCCTTTATGACTGAATGATTTCCTTGCTGCATTAAGCAATTTCTTTTGTGCCAGCACCTCTCGTGAATGCTCAGGATGTTCTTCTGATGTATTCATGAGAGCTACTTTGCTGCAATCGTTGCATGCATGGCTGCCTTTTTTGAAACAAGCTCATGATTATTGATATCCGGGATTCTTCTTTTCAGCTAAGTAGCCAGGAGGGGGTGTCCACGCCTTACAAATCAGCTCTCTTTCAAGGCTGGTGGGAAAACAACTTCAAGCAGTCTCTGCACTGTAAAGTGTTTTGTCTCTGGGAACTGTGCAGAGGGGCTGGAGTGGTAGGGGGAGCAGCACCAGCGAGACAGATAGGTGGGAACTGGTCCAGTGCTGCAGGAAGAACGGAGGGAATTTTGCCTTGCAAGTGTCCTGGGCTGTGGGGAGCAGCACCAGAGAGGCAAGAGGAGAAAGGGCAGAGGAAAGGGATTGCCAGGATGCAGCAGAGCGTGTCAGATGGATCGTAGTCTTTGTGCTGTCCTTGATACTCACTTCACGTTTGACCCAAAGATCATAGAAACAAAGAATGGTTTGGGTTGGAAGGGAACTTAAAGATCATCTAGTCCAACCCCCCTGCCATGGGCAGGGACACCTCCCACTAGACCAGGTTGCTCAGAGCTGCATCCAACCTGACCTGGAATGTTTCCAGGGATGGGGCATCCACCACCTCTCTGGGCTGTTCAACTGGGATGCCTCAGCTCAGTTTGCATGTGAGTTTTTCAAGTAAGTATTTTTCCCGGAACTTTGTGCTGTATTCATCTGCTTTCAGCATAAAAGTCCAGAAATGCCTATTACCCCAGTTACAACTACACATGAGGACTCCCTAACTTTGTGCCTTCAGTGTCAGTGTCTCTATCTGACCTGGACATTCAGGATCTGATTCAGGATCTGATTCAAATCATTGGAGGTCCAGTCAAGAGGAGTGATGGAGCTCAAGGTGTGACTTGTCTGACCAGCGCAAGCACCTCTGTTAGATGAGAAAATCTGCTTAGTAAAATCCCTTGACTCTAAAGAAGACTTGCCCCGATGAGGCTTTGAGCAACCTGCTCTAGTGGGAGGTGTCCCTGCCCATGGCATGGGGGTTGGAACTAGATGATCTCTAAGGTCCCTTCCAACCCAAACCATTCTTTGTTTCTATGATTCTATGACCACTAGGAATAGTAGACACTGGTTGAATTGGTGGATTTTCCACCCTATTTGAACACAACTTTTCTGTTGACTTCAGAGTAGTGTCCATGCCTTTCTCATTTGAGATAAATGGATGGAGTTTCTAATCTCCTTCTTTCACTGAAGATCCCTTGGAAATTCTTCCTGACACAGAAGTGTTTTCTACTGTCCTCTCTGGTGTAGCTAAACTGGTGTGAAAACATCACCCAAAGGCATCAATTCAATCCAGGCTGCAGTGTGTTAGGCGCTGAATATTCACCTGGGGAAAGATGGTCTTTCCTCTGAAGATCTGACAATTTCACGAGAGGGGACAGTTATAGGATGCCTCATTAGGCCTTTCAATTTTTTAGATAGGGAACAGAGGGATTAAGCAGCAGAGGCAGTCTTGTGTGTCAAAGCTGGAAAACGTCAGTTCAGATGAGGATGAAAATATCACAGCAGAAGAGTTGTGCCACCTTGGAAAATATAGCATAAATGTGAGATGGAAGGTAACAGGGCTGAGAGTGAACTGGTGCATTTGGGAAAATAATAAAAATAACTTGTCTTCTAATATCAGAGTTTATCCATTGGAACTGTCAGAGGAAATGAGATCTGGGCACACTCCAAGAGAGGGTTTGGTCAAGTGTTTAGAGAAGAAATCAGGAGATATTCCTGCTTTTGTACTGATAAGATTCCACCTGGCCTAATTGTGTGTAATACTCCTGCTCAGGAAGAGAAGCTCAGCACTTCAGCAAGCAGAGCAAAGCCATAAGGGGAATGTCCTTCATGGGAAAAGATTTTGGGCAGGTTAGAAATACGTAGGCTAAGAGGACACTTTTAAAAAAAATAGTTTTAAAATAATTTAAAAACGCATTGCACCACAATTTTTCATGAACTGGCTTTTCTTAGGCACCACCTGCAGAATACCTAGGTAAAGAAGGCAGACTGTGGGTTGAAAGCCATCAATCTATTATATGACCAATGTTGGCTTAAAGGAAATATAAAAAAAAATATTAAGAAATAGTAAGAACAGAACGATCATGGAATAACTTTCCAGCTGGAGGCAAGAGAACCAGACCAGAGGAAACTAGACCAGGTCATGAGAGGGATATCATGCTCACTCACGGAACAGTCATCTGCCTCCTGGTAATCATGAGATAAGTGATTAAAAATGCAGTCAGTGCTCAATGTAGAGGAATGAAGGTGGAAAACCTGACTATTGCACAAGAATATTCTGATCGTACCATAACTGGAGGGTTTTTTTGTTTGTTTTGCTTTTCTTCTCTACATCCTAGTACAAGGCACTTTTACTGTCCTTGATGTTTATTGGCTTATGGTCTGTTAGAGGTTGCTAAATCCAGTAACCCAATATGTCAGAAGACGCTGTAGTTCCATGTCCCCAGCTACAGCTAGCAGGAAAGATGGGCACATTTTCTAGATGGGTGCCCCCCCTACCACCGGTATGTTTTACTTATACATACATATATGTATGTATATGCATGGCCAGTCACACAGATCAATACAGATGGAGAACAGAAACCAATGTCCTACCAACATCTATTTAAATACACAGCACGCCCAGAAACATGAACAGCACTGACGGACTGTTTCTGTTCCTTCTCTCCAGCTGTCCAGGACTGAAATTGCTACAGAATTACAGGCACATACAACATGAGTTTCTCCAGTAATCTGTGTTAGGTGGCCCTCAAATCCCCAGGTCTCCCCAGTTGCTGTCACCTTGACATTTGAGCCGTGGCGGTTCCTGGCTCCACTCCAGTAGCTGGTACATAAACCTCTCTTCCTACTCACCAGCCATTTCAACTTGCAGTTTGCTACTATTCACATACGCTTATCCAGAGCAGAGAGCCCACTCACCCAGAAGACAGTTAGAAATAGGATTTAGAGAATGTATAACATAGTCTGCAGAGATTGGGGCAGGAGCTGGTCAGATCAACCCATACTGCCCAGTATCCTGTTTACACCAGAGCAGCCCCTTTTGTCCCCTTTCCCCTTTCATTTCCCTTGCTTGCTTCTACTCAAGTCATGTTGATCACTTTTCATACTTTTGGCTCATCTCCTAAACAACATTTAGTAAGCCTCACATATTCTCTCAATCCCACAGAATCACAGAATGGTAGGGGTTGGAAGGAGCCTGCAGAAATCATCTAGTTCCACACCCCTGCCAAAGCAGGATCACCCAGAGCAGGGTGGACAGGAAAGCATCCAGGTGGGTTTTGAAGATCACCAAAGAAGGAAACTCTACACCCTCTCTGGGCACCCTGTTCCAGGGCTCTGCCACCCTCAAAGTAAAGGAGTTTTTCCTCATGTTGAGACAAAATTTCCTGTGTTCAAGTTTGTGCCCATTGCCCCTTGTCCTGTCACTGGGCACCACTGGGAAAAGCCTGACCCCATCCTCTTGCCACCCGCCTTTAGAGATTGCTCAGCATCGATGAGATCCCCTTTCAGCCTCCTCTTCTCCAGGATAAACAGCCCCAGGTCTCTCAGACTTTCCTCATCAGACAGGTGTTCCGGTCCCTTAATCATCTTCATAACCTCCACTGGACTCTTTCCAGTAGTTCCCTGTACTTTTGGAACTGGGGGGCCCAGAACTGGACACAGAACTGGACCAGAACCGCCTCAACAGGGTGGATTAGAGGGGGAGGATAACCTCATTTGACCTGATTCACCAGTGGAGTGTTCATGGCTCATGAAGAAAGATAATGCCTGTTACAGTACAGTTTTGAACAAATAGGACATCCAGCTTTCTATATATTGAAATATTCTTCAGCTTCAAGCATCTGTATAGGGGTATTGGCCTCCTTGCAAACTTGACTTGGGATGAGTAGGTCATGAGAAAATGGCAACAAGAGCGGAAGCTCCAATGATGGCAGGGGATAAACTTAAAAGTTTCAGGTAAGCTCATTAACTGGGTATCATGAAGCTGCTAGAAGCTGGTATCTCCAGGTGTAATGAAGGATGGAGCTGGGAAATGCTGAGAGCATTTCTCACACCAGCTTTAGGATCTGGAAGACCCATTTCATTACGTATTACAGAGGCATTTTATCCTTGGAAGGAGGAGGATAAAAGGTCACTGAGTTACTGCAACTCATGCTACAGTAACGGGACAAATCCCATATAGGCTTGGAGGTTATTGTCATACCCGGTGAGGGACAGGTTAGGGTTATGGGAAGAACAAAAGCTGGAGCTGGATTCAAAGACTAAAGGAGAAAAATAGGCCTGTGCAAGCAGTCAGCTTGTGTCCTTTGCTCTGCTAGAGAGCAAAAACCCTCAGGTAATTTTTCACCTCTGGTGAAGTAATCTTTTCTCCAAGGCTGTGGTCTAAAATGGCTGTAACTAACCAAGCTTCCTGCAGTTAGCAGGCTTTACTTAGGAGTCATCTAGGGACAAAGGCACAGGGGCTGGGAAATGTAATTATTAAAGAGATTTTTATTCAGGAGACTATGCAAAGTTAAATGTGCCTTGCTGTGGAAAAGGGAAAAAAAGAACTTAAAGGTCATTTAACAACCTGTCTGATAACAGTGAAATGTTCTTACTGCACATAGCGTGTGGCCAGACAAACTTTCCTGATTATATTTTTAATGCCAGCAGCCGTGAGAATCTAAAATTTTCCATACTTAGATGCCTCCGTTTCTTTTTCTACAAGTAATCATGCTGAAGCCATGCATATATTCACATTAAAAAATGCAACAGATGATGCAACATGAAGGTAACTGTTCCCATAATGAAACTGTAGCAGTTGGTCTGCAGAACATTTCACATGGCCAAAAACTACTCTGAAAAGGTTATTATTACATAAGGATGTAGATGTCAAAATGAAGAGAGGAACAAGGCCAGGATAAGTAGGATCCAGCTCCCCTGGTTTTAGCTATCTGAAGGAAAGGCACCCAGTCAAAGCAGGCAATTTAGGGAGGGGCTGACCTGATTAAATGTATGGGCTTTATGCAGTTGCCCACACATAGCCAGCTGGAGCCTTTGGAGATGCTCTAGGGAATCCCATAGATCTTCTAGCTGTGGGTCAGGAAGGGCACAGTGTCCTGTGAGTCCCATGTCCCACCAGTCAGCCCCCATGTGTGTGTCTGGTGGATACCCTTAAACATCACATAATGCTTAAGTGTGGGAAAGAGATTTAAGCCCTGAATTCGTAGCACAGAGACATGTCTATCTCACCGACTCATGCTGGGCACTTTTCTATAGAAAATGGAGCTCTAACCCTCTGTGAGAGAGGGATGGTGTTGTTCAAAGACTCAGTCATCTTATCCTACAGTAGATGTGTGTATTTGGTTGGTTGGAACTTTAAATCCCACCATCCCCATATCCCTCATTCTGTTAATTATCTCCCTTTCTCTCTTTCTCCTTACATCCAAGATATGTGTGTCCTTTCAGATCTCCTGGTATTTCCAAACTGGTCTCTAGCTGCTGCTCTGGAAGGGTATGAGTAACTCCTAGTTACCAGCCCGATGTGGATGTCTTGACTACCCCAGAGCATCCCAAATGGCGTGAAACACCTTGTGGGAGCAACTGAGTGGACCTCTCAATGCGTGTTCATTGTCCTCACGATATGTGAAATCTACACATTGCGTTAGGGAAAGTAATTTTAGAGTGTGGGATTCCCCTTTGTGCTTACAAACGTGTGGTGTTGGAAAAGCATTAATGAGGAAAAAGTGACCTCAAACACAATATGTGTATTTTTTAAAAAACAATGCTTATTTTCACAGATTTTTCTTTTTTTCTCCAACTATTTATGACTCAGCTGTCAAAGAAAAAAATGTGTTTTTTCAACAGAAACTCCAAAATCTTGGAATTGACTTTTTTTTTCTATCCATACAGTCCATGGCAAATAAACCACATTTCCTCTGTAAGTTCTAGGTTCATTTGCTTGTTTTCTCTTTCTTGAGCTTTATGCTTTCTAATTTATCACCACAGGGCAATGTGACTCTCATTTTTTCTCTTTTTTTTCATTTTACCATTTCAAACAAATGATAAAAAGGCAGCACATAAGGTACTGTGAATAAGGTACTCACTAATATCATTAGCACGTGAAGAGAACTTGTCAATGAGTAGGTAATGATGTCAGTTCTTCCTCCATGACTGCAAATGGTTTCCTCTCTGTCTCTCTTGCTTCTCAAGTATTCCTCAGCTGGGCTGCTCTCTGGGCTATGTTGAAGTTTGCCATTTCAGACAAACCAGATGATTTATAACTTGTATATAGATATTGATTTGATTGTCAAATTGGACAAAGATGCATCTGAAAAAAATATGACAGGAGAGCAAGGCAACTTGACATATGGAAAACCTCTAGTGTTATACACTTCAGAAGTCTACTGGGCATGTTTATAGGAGTGTCGACAAAGAGCTGGCTGGACACAACAAGGAGTAAAGATCTCCTCCACTTAGCCATTTTTAAAGAGCAAAATCCTCCATTCGGGCACTGCTGATTGCCCCTGAGAAGAAGATAGAGGTTTACAGAACTTTAATAATATTAGATCTTATGTCATAGCATCATAGAGTAACCATTTGAACCATGCATTGGAAGGAACATTTCAAGATCATTTAGTCCAACATGGTCCAACTAGACCAGGTTGCTCAAAACCCCATCCAGCCTGGCCTTGAACACCTCCAGGGATGGGGCACCCACAGCTTCTCTGGGCAACACGTACCAGTGTCTCACCACCCTCATAGTCAAGATATTCTTCCTAATATCTAATCTATATATTTCCCGTCTTTCAGTTTAAAACCATTGTCTCTTGTCCTATCACTACTAAGAAATCCTTGCAGAGGATTTTTAGGCTTACAGTTAATTTGTATGTTTAACAGATATTTTTCTGACCATGTAATTTTGAGTTGACACAACACGAGATTGGAGGATAATGGGCAAAATCCATCTGGGCTTTGTCACTAGGCAACTGGTGGTGCAAGCAAATGTGAACTCCATTGTAAAGCAAGAAAGATCTAAATTGGAAGAAAATGGAGAAGCCTCTGTCAGGCATTTAGTTAGTACAATGAAAGATAGAAGGGGCTCTGAATTTTCTTACCCAGAACCCCTTGTTCCCTTATAGTCTGCACCAAAATAGAGTGGCCATTAGGAACATGAGAGTCCCAATGGAGAGAGGTGGCCCTATGGGGGTTGGGGGAAGAGATTGCAGGGTGGAAAAGGGCTTCTTAGTGTTTCCTATGGGTGACACATCTACAACTCAACATCAGAGGGACGAGCACGACCTTGCCAGCCTGTATCTGGTCTCCAGTCTCCTAGTCTTTTGGCATAAATTTTTGTTTCCTGGCAGAACTGATCCTGGGGTCAACGTGGAGATGCTGGGGGAACAGGACTTGGCTGAATTCATTTGTCTGTACACATCTCATTTGTCTAACAGCCATCAGATCTAATGATTCTATTAATTCTGTATCATTAGCAAAAACTGTCAGAGAGAGGATATCCTGAACTCTGGTCTCCACATAAAAGTTTCTTGATGTCCCTTCTGTTACACAGAAATTGAAGAGGATACAGAAATATGACCCTATGCCCAAGCTTTGCAAAGTCTATTGTTCACTTCTAAAATGAATCTCCATCTCTCTAAAGTGACAAAATCCAATTAATTTTGCACACTGCAGCTACTGACCAGCAAAATTGAATGTCTGGAGGAGTCCTTGCCCCTCTATGCCATTCCCCCAGGGGGGCGAAAGTACTGTCAGGAGGATGGGATCTGTGAGTATGAAACCCCAGTTTCAAGACAAGAACCGAGGAACCTTTGGAGCTCAGAGGCTTCCAGGGTTAGGAAAGAATGACACAAAAATCTCTAGATTTCCTGTCTGGGTGGGAAACACTCAAATATTACTCAAATAAAAGCCACCATAGCATGATAATCTTACTTTGGATGAATGTCAGCGGAAATCCCCATCCTGTGAATCATGTACATTGCTACTCACATCCTCATTGGACACTGAGCACTGTTTCAGTACACATTCTTACACCCATATTCCCTAGGTGTCTCTAGGAAGACAGTTCAGAAATGATGCAATTCAGTTGGGGCAATGTTATATTGATTTTGTATAGTATAGTTCATAGAATCATAGAATCATTTAGATTGGAAAAGTCCTTTAAGATCATTGAGTCCAACCATAAACATAACACCGCCAACTCCACCACTAGACCATGTTCCTAAATGCCACATCTACAAGTCTTTTAAATACATCCATAAATGACCTATCCTTCCTTCTCATCCCAGTGTGGACCCTCTAATATCCCATTGAAATCACTGTTGTGCTCAGTTACAAGTTGTGTGTCTGATGGGTGCTACATTAGTTTATTCATACTTGCAAAGACTTTCAGGTGTCTCCAGTTGGTGAGTCCTGGGGTTGGGGCATTAAATCATAGAACAGAGACTAAGGGAACAAGGAAGTGAATGGTTGGAAGAGAAGATTAGAATCATAGAATATCTCAAGTTGGAAGGGACCCACAAGGGTCATTGAGTCCAACTGCCTGCACTTTTCAGGACTACTTAAAACTAAATCATTTGACTAAGAGTGCCATCCTGATGCTCAGTTCCAGTGACTGACCACCCTCTCTCTCAGTGAAGAACCTTTTCCTAATGTCCATTCTGAACAGAAAGACACCTCGAGTGCTGCACTTGAGCATTCCAGGAGGTAGACAAGCATCACGGTGACAAATGATACAGCACTTGGAAAAGACAGATCAATAGCTTGGAAATTATTTTGCCTTCTAATTTTCCCAAACAGATTGGAATCATATTATACCTATTGATAATATTTTGAGTCCCAATGGGCTGCTAATGAATCAAGGCTCACCATATGCCTTTGAAATATGTGCATATGATCACAAGGAGGGAAGCTGAGGCATGGAGGAATAGAGACTTGGTGTGGCTTGGCAGGTCTGTGGATTAGAATTGAAACCTTGAGGCTGCCCTTCGTGCATCATCTGGGAACCACCTGCTCCAGTCCTCATCTCAAAGTGAGAAATAGCTTGAATTTCAGCTATTCTTTCATTTTTAATAAAAAAGAGAAAATTGAATCCTCAAAGCTACCAGCCGCCATCAATGAAAAATTAAAGATTAAATCATGTTCATGAAAAGATTAAAGAGCTCTGTGTTCCTGTGGAGAAATTCTCTATTCTTCATAAACCCCTTATGGATTTCAGGGAAGGAGGTAAAAGAGGGGTTGTGTCAAGGCATCAAGATCTCTCTAGCTGGGCTCTGAGGGAAAGTGTGATAAGAGTGTCTGGTTGTATTTCCGGGCTCTGTTAGTCACTGCTGAAGGATGATACTTTGTAGCACCTCACTGTTTGAGATGCTGAGTAGATACCCAGCCTTCTGGAAGTGTGCCATAATAGAAAGCCATTGACATCTTTCCATAGCATCATGTAAGAAATACTGTCTATCTATGGCCTCATCACCCCTGAAGAATGGACAAACATTAGACCACCCTTTCAAGAATGTGTCTGAATACTGACTCCTCCCTTCTGTGGGAAATCTAAGTGGTATTGTCTTTTTAGCTCCTCCCCCATGGATGCAAAAGGCAATTAGAAAGCATGAACTACCAATGTGAATTTGCAGAGAGCCCAAGGGTTTCTGGGTCTGAGATGAGCTGTCCCAGCCTCACCTCTGCACAGGGCTTCTGCATTTGGGATGGACAACCTGGTGACATCGGTCCATTACGGTGAGAATAATAGCCTTCACACAGATTTTGGGTGACCTGAGGAAAGCCAAACCAGTCAGAATAAGGGGATTCCTCCTCAGGTGAACCCACTGAAAGAGGTGCAAGTGGGTATGGGGCACCATTAATAATGCATAGACTCATAGAATCATAGAATGGTTTGGGTTGAAAGGGAACCTAAAGATCATCTTGTTCCGACACCCCTGCCATGGGCAGGGACACCTCCCACTAGACCAGGTTGCTGAAAGCCCCATCCATGAGGGTATCTGAAATATCTGTGCAAGGCTGAGAGATGGACAAGGGAAATGGGAGACCCCCACCCCTCTGGACTGGTGGCTGGGTGCTGGGAGGCCTCCTAAGATATCTCTAACAACTCTAAATAGCCTTTGTGTTGACAATTGAGTCAATAAATATTTTAGTGTCATTGTCAATATGTAGTTGTTTGCACCTTCATGAGGGACTTGAACCCAACTGGCTGGCAAAAGAAGTGAAAAGAAATAATTTCAGATGCTTGGTTAGAATCTTGTGTGTTGTCCATAAAAAGTACAATTTATCCCCACAAATAACATCCAGGTTATGCACATGTTGAATAACCCCTGCAAAACCCCTGCTGGGCCCTTCCTTGGTTTCATGAGACACCTCTCCCAGTACCAGAACAGCTCTAAAACCACCAGACTTTCCTTCACTCTGGCACGGCTTTTTCAAACCCTGGAAAAGTCAGCTTGTGCTTGCTAAAATTACAGATAGTGTGGGGTAATTTATTTTTTTATTTAACAGATTAATTGTTTTGGGTGGAGAATGAAAATGAGTATGTACTGGTGAACGCAAACCCATAGGGGCTACAAGGGAGAGAAGTATTTGCTGCTCAGATGTCCTCAGCACCCATTTGACAAGAATCAGGTGAGGAAAAGACAACATTAATTGTTTTTTTCATCAGGCCTGGGTGCTGGCACCCACTCTGATCTTTACCATTCCTTAAATATATTTTCTTTAGATCAAGTAAAGTCCTGGTATCCATGTTCCGCTGCCCAAAACGCTATGAAGCTTGCTGTATCCTATTAACTTGGATTATAACTACAAAGCGATATCTGTATTTTATACCATTCTTCCCTGCTGGAACCAATGGATTTTTCAAAAGCAAACAGCAAAACAGTGTAATTTTCTAGTTTTTCTCCCCAAGCTGACAGAAAGCAGGAGGCTGCCTTTCTTTGACTTGTAATGAGAACGCAATCATATCAAAGAGACGAGCAGAGTTTAGATTAGGTCCGTAGTGAGCTGGTGTTACTCATGCAGAGCGCTTGTAACACGTTTAATAGTAATAGAAAGCATGAGTCCTACAGCAATGGTATATTACCGGGGAACTGAAACAAGATATTAATTATTTAGAGCTACATTTTGAGAAATTGAGTCCTTTGCCCTTTGGGACCACCCTCCTTTCTCTCTCTCTTTCTCAACTTGCCACCAATTCATTCCTGAGATTAATTCAGAGCATGTTTCTCCTTCCCTGACACTGCTTTAAACTAGGGAAAGGTACTTTCAGAAACCAGTGGAATTAAAATGACAACACAGAAACGTGACTAAGGGATGAAATAGGCCTAGCAATGTCTAAAAATTGATATAAAACCTGAAGATTTTAGGGGGTTTGCTGGTCTGATTATTTTTCACTGGAAAATCAGAAATCACCAGGACACTTTCTGAAAAGTGCTAATTGCACCTTTCCCCCCCCCCTCCTTTGTTTGTTTATTGCTCTTCCTCTTTTTTTACTCATCAAGGAACAAGTTTCCTTCACAACTCAAATAAAAATCCACTGTTTTGAAGTCTGATTCTTCCGACTGTAGTTGATAAAATGCATGTGGCATCCAACAGAGAACAAATTTTAGCAGCTAATAACGTTTTTTAATGAAGGCTGCTGAACCTAATACATCAGGGTTTCATTTAATCACAGAGACTGATGCATAACATTTTTTTTCTTCTTGCCTTTACAACTACTAGCACAGAGTTAACCAAAGCTGTCGGTGAGAACAACCTTGACAGTAACTCCTAGTTTCTGCCTAACATCAGGTAACATCCTCTCCACCCCTCCTAGGGGAAAAAGTGATTTTTCTTTCTCCTGGCCTAACCTCCTCAGTTAGCAGCAGATGGGCTAGAGATAGTACTTGGAGTACTGTGTCCAGTTCTGGGCTCTCCAGTTCAAGAAGGACAGAGAACTGCTGGAGAGGGTACAGCAGAGGGCTACAAAGATGATGAGGGACCTGGAGCATCTCTCATATGAGGAGAGGCTGAGGGACTTGGGTCTTTTTAGTCTAGAGAAAAGACTGAGGGGTGATCTAATCAATGTTTATAAATACTTAAAGGGTGGGTGTCAAGAGGATGGGGCCAGTCTTTTTTCAGTGATGCCCAGGGACAGGACAAGAGCAAATGGGCACAAACTTGAATGTAAGAAGTTCCACTTAACCATGAGGAGGAACTTCTTTACTTTGAGGGTGGCAGAGCACTGGAACAGGCTGCCCAGGGAGGTGGTGGAGTCTCCTT
>JAOXNO010000013.1:157634547-157711586 GCA_028565335.1 Limnodromus scolopaceus | reverse complement strand
CCCAGGGAGGTGGTGGAGTCTCCTTCTCTGGAGACATTCCAAACCCACCTGGACATGTTCCTGTGCAACCTGCTCTAGGTGGACCTGTTTTGGCAGGGGGGGTGGACAAGATGATCTCCAGAGGTCCCTTCCAACCCCATATCGTTCTCTGATTCTGTGATAGTGTGGTCTCAGGGCTTTTGGAAGAATCACAGCGAAGATTAAATGCTCCCCTGATTCTCAGTCCCCATTGCAGCTCAAGGGAGAGACATGGATGACCTTCAGACTGGTCTTACTTCCTTCCAACTCACCAGTTAGTGCTGTGCCCCTCTACTAATCCAACTTTTAAGGAATTAAGCTTTGTTTTACAGGTGACTTCTT
This sequence comes from Limnodromus scolopaceus, assembly GCA_028565335.1. Lineage (NCBI taxonomy): Eukaryota > Metazoa > Chordata > Aves > Charadriiformes > Scolopacidae > Limnodromus > Limnodromus scolopaceus. The sequence goes on along the minus strand of JAOXNO010000013.1, from coordinate 157,711,226 downwards.
GGCCCAATCATCTGTTTAGGACAATACCTTAGGAACTTTGCACAGGATAAAATTCAGATAGCTGCAGTATAAGTGAGAAACGCTTGTATTCACTCACAAAACATTACAGCTCTAAGTGCCCTCTGACATACCATTGTGGATGCACTTAACGACTGCTAATCTCCAAACCTTGTTACCCTTTGTCCTGGGTTCCATTATCTGAAGTTTACCAACAGCAAATCCAGGATCGTGGAAGCTGGTGACTGAATTAGCTGATGGTTTCTTCAGTGTCCTCTCTGCAGGAGCATCTGGCAGTGATTTCTGTTTGCACATTGCTTGCTGCCTGAATTAGGCTTATTGTGATTTATGTAAACACAGCGTTGAGACAGTTTGCCAGCTAGCACAGGGAAATGGCTAATCAGTTTTGCTTCAGGAAAACAGACCCAGGGGATGCCTGGAATCTCCTTACTTCCTCTTGTCTTTAAGGTTTGCAAACAACTCAGTCCGGAGAGCGACTACATCTGCACTAGACGAAAACCAATTTAGCAGAGCAGCTCTACGCTTGCCAGGGTCCGAGCGTGTCTGTTGAATGGAAAGTGGCCAACACACATTCATCTGGTGCAGGTGGGAAGGATGGATTTTGAATTAATGAACTGGGTTTGGATGCACAAACCTGGGTTCTGCCTAGAGAAGGATTAAGATTTAGCTAATCTCACTTTGGGGCAGCAGGATGTACTTGAGGTCTCTTCATGTGGATTTTGGTGGTGGGTTCCCCCCACCACCACCAATTCTAATTTTAACCAAATCGCTTTATTACTGAGGGCCTCAGTTTGCCCATCAGTTCCACATCAAGAAACAGTTGCTGGCTACCAAAAGCAGGGAGCTGTGAGGTGCCGTACACAGGCTCCCATGTGCTCAAATCCTTAGAAAGGACTATTAGGGGGCACTTATAAATTTAAAACCAAGGATGATAATAAAAAGAAAATTAGAGCAAAAGGAAAACTAAATGGGCGATGATACTGATCATTTGTAAAGCGCTCCATGCGTCATCGCTCCCTCCTCCCTCTATTTCCACCCCTGTTACAGCTGCAGCCAGAGAGATTTATGGATGCACGCATTATAATTTGCTTTATGTTTCGTCTGGAGAAAGACACAGCTGTACAGAGCTACTTTGTCAAGAAAATGTCACATTGCACTTAATTGCCTGATAAAGAATGACAAGTCAGAAACAATATAGCTAACATGCTCGACTTTTTTTTTTTCTTCTCCGATATATAATTTAAATTTGCTGAGGCTTGGGTTTAAAGCCAAGAGAGACACATTGTGTGATACTCAGTAATAATTTTTCACCTGAAAAACTACCCAACGAAAGACTGCCATCTCCCCACGCTTTCCCTTCATATCATATGATAATAATCTGAGTAGACTCCCTTTCCACTGAAACATCTGCTTTGTGTTTTGACGGGTAAGATGAAATATACATAAAAATTAATTTGGGCTCTAATCAATTGATTAATGGGTTTGGCAAATACGCTGTATTCTCTCCCATTTCAGTCCAGGGCTGCAGTTCCACAGCAGTTAAAGAGCTCTATGTAGTCTGCAAAAGCAGGAATTCAAGTTTGTTTCCTGTTGAAGACAGTACTGAAGGTGACACTGTTGGATAGACATGACTATGTGAACCACTGGGAGAGGTCTGTGGCTATGACAGGACACCTGGGAGATGGACTTCTAGAGGGGTGCCAAGGATGGCACAGGAGGGACTTTTATCAAAATCCCTGTCTAGTAAATCACCTCCTTTAGAAAGATGGAGGAGGAGGGAACTAACAAACCCCCCACCCGATCTCCATTTAATTCTTCTGTGAGAATCTTCCATATGAAATCACAGAATCACAGAATCATAAAATTGTAGGAGTTGGAAAGGTCCTTTGGAGATCATCTAGTCCAACCCTCTCTGCCAAAGCAGGGTCACCCAGAGCAGGCTGGACAGGAACCCATCCAGGCAGGTTTGGAAGATCTCCAGAGAAGAAGACTCCACACCCTCTCTGGGCTGCCTGTGCCAGTGCTTTGGCACCCTCAAAGTAAAGAATTTTTTCCTCATGTACAGATGGAACTTTCTGTGTTCCAGTTTGTGCCCATTGCTCCTTGTCCTGTCACAAGGCACCACTGAGAAGACCCTGTCCCCATCCTCTTGACAAGAGGATATTGATTTTGACAAGCCAATGTTTGTCAAAGCAGACCCAGATCTCTCAGCTTTTCCTCATCAGAGGTCCTCCAGTCCCTTGATCAATCACACCCTTTTTCAGCTGTGTTGCCATCAAGATGCTTGGACTCAAGCCAGAAGATTTCAAGGTTCACTGAAGCCTATGTAACATGGGTAACATGCTGCTATTTCTCCTGCCAACTTCTCAGGCCAGGACTGGACAGCATTATACATGTGACCATCCTTATGCCTCATTCCATGGAGCAACCACTTTGATTTATGACAAGCTGTTTTTGGATCAAATAAAGCACCAGGCTTCAAATTTGCATCCCTGGGACCATCAAAATGCCTTAAACCCTCTGCAAGAATAATATCAATACCACATTCTGAGAACTTAGAATTTCTGGCTACTTTTTCATGTCTTGGTGTCCGCATATAATCTATGTTGTAACTTGTAGGGTAATGAGTATGGCAGCCTTACCCTTTTTGGTTGACAAGCTGCGGGGAGAAATGTACTGGGGAAGAATCACTTCATGTGTGTCTTTTTTTTATACTCTTCCTTTTGAATCTATGACTAGAACCAGGAAGGGGGAGGTGTATATTTTTTTCTAGCACAGGTTTCCTATCTGCCTGGGAGAAGAGTGAGTTCTCTTCACTCCTGAAATTCTTCATATTTCTATTCTTTTCCTAGTGTTTTCATAAATCCTGTTATATTCCTAGTCTCAGCAACAAAGGTGAGGTCTTGGTTAACTGAATTGCTTTCTTCTTTTTGATTCACCTTCAACTGACCATTTCCCAGCCACGAAGAACATCTCATTCTCATAACAATAAGATTAGTACTAATTATTATGACACCAACTGCAAAATCCAGTGAGATTTTTCTCAGTGGGTAAGACATCTGTATTGAAAGTCTGGGAATTATAATCAAAATAATGTTTTTTAGTTGTTAGCCAAATCTAAGAGATGGAGGGGAAAGAGAAACATGTGTCCTGGATTCTTTCTTCTGCTTTCACAAAAGGGCAGCAAGTGCTGAAGCTGTTGCTACTGGGAAATTTTTCTCCCACTTTTAACACTTTCAAACCCTTTGCCAAGCGTAGGCCCAATCCCAGCAGAGAGAAGACTAACATCCATGAAGAAGAAGAGTCCCTTTCATGAGCTCAGCATTTCTTCACTCCTCCAGGGATCACCTAAGACTTCTGGACATGGCTATGGGATGTGAGCTGTTGAACCAACGGATTGCAAAAGCAATCCCCTGTCAAAACCCTTTTCCTCCATTTGCATAACCTCCATCTTTTGCTTCCATGGGCCCACATTTTTCTGTACTAAATGTTTGAATGTGCTTATCATGTCCCCCGCCACGCTTCTCCTGTAACAAGGACTTAACCACCTTTGCATCATTCATACATTTTACCACCAGTAAATTCATACTTGCCTCTAGCAACCTGCTGAAAATAACGTCATGTTTGGAAGAAATCCTTGCAGAACCTACTGGGAGCTTTTTTTGCCCTTTCCAGTCATTAATGATTATCCATCGACACCTACTTGAGATCGTGTGTTAGGTGGTTTTTAATCCATTTTATTACTCCTATTACATGTTAGTCACAACATGAGTGCAAGACGTCACCTGCTCACAAAGGTTAGAAGAGATTGCTGAAGAAAAATACTTAGGTAAAATAGTGTGAATAAAGGGTTGGAGCATTTTATTCAGCCATGGGAAACATCAGTCAAGGGAAATGCCTGTGGGAGTAACAGTACACTGAATGCATAATAGCTGACATTTCCAGTACTGCAGGAATTGTTTACAATGCTTTTTATGCAACTCCATTTGTTTCCCTAAGAAAACTGTTCTTTCTTGAAGCTGGAGATTAATACCTATGTATCAGAGCTTTATAGATACATGCAGCCATGAAAGTTTACTTTGCACGATGCTTCATCAAGAACCAAACCAAACTCCGTCCTGTGTTTCTGGGTCCACTCCAGCATAACAGATTTTTGGAGACAGGCAAGCTGAACTGTAAATCAGGTAGAATGGGTCTTGGTAATGGTGCAGCTATGCAAATGTGGGCTGAGAGAATCTGTTCCCCAACCTGCAGTGCTGTAACCACAGAGTAAACATCATCGGTGGATAAAAGGTGAATACTTTTACCTCCATTTCAGGACATTGTTGTAACAGCTTTTTGCTGGACTTTGTTTCTGTGGCTGAAAGGAATACCATGTTCTCCAGCCTCAATATTTAGAAGCAGAAAACAAAGAGAAACCTATTTTTCTGTTTATTTCTTATTAATAAATGAACAACTGCTATTTTCTAAAGTTAATGGTCAATTTATGACAAGCTCAAAGGAATTAAACTCCAGGTTCAGCCTAGGCTGCCATCATGTCCAGCTTCATTATCTGGGACCAAGAAGCAAGGACTAGATGTGAGGCTCTTGAGCTCATGCACCCTGTGTGTGTGTATCTTTTAAATTAAATTTCTGTGTGAGTTGTGCTTTTCTAAAGTTTTTTCTTTAACGGAGTAGAGTACTACCAGCTCTCATAATTTTAGTAAGAGCCTCCTGATGACTGGTGCTTTCCTTAAAGCTCTTGATCTTGGACTCATGCTATTTTGTGATAATCACTACTTTCATACATAAAAACCTCACATAATTGCCAAGACAGCCTTTCCAGTGTGACCTGCCTGTGTTCAAATGGGTCAAAAAGAAAAGCCAGGAAAAGGACACGCATTTTCCAATCTTAGGAATTAAAATGTGCACAGCTGTAACTGAACGAGGCCTGTCTCAGCTACTGTAATAGCTCTCTCAATCCTGAAGAGCTCTTCCTCTTGACAGAGGTCTACAAACAGATTTGTGCAGCCACAGAGAGAGATTGCTCTCTCTCATGGAGCATTTAACCTTCTCTTTTCTTTTGGATCCTCAACGTAGAATTGCATTTTACTTCATTCACTTGGAAATCCTGCTTTTAAAAATGAAGATCTATTCAAAAGAAGATAAAAGATGCTGTGAGGTATATAAATGTTTTTAACTGCAACCAATTTAACTGAATAACCAGAGCAGAGATATGGTATAAAGATATCAAGGGCACATGCCCCTTGTATGAAATATGGCACAAAGATAATAAGGATATGCGTCCAGACTGTGAAATAAGGGGAATATAAAGTGACAAGAAAGCCCTTAGGAGCTTGGGACTTGAATTTTAATGTGTAGGTTGTACTTTCCCCAATAGATTCCTATATGGGCAGGGAAAAAGACACAGCTCCTCAATGAAGTCTTAGTGTCCTGGATTAGCAGAGAGGGCTCTTTCTTTATTGCAATGGTAGGTCTGGAAAAGCATCTGGGAGAGAAGCTGTGATTTGACTCCAGATTCTGGTGCCTCAAAGATTTGGGGAATTTACATCAGGACTTAGCCTAAGTGATAACTGAACACTCACAAGGCAACTTTTAGCTGACATGATAAGAAGAAGAGATCCCTCCACAGGCTTGAAGCATTAGTAGAAAAAAAATATGCAGCAAACTTGCCCACAAACCTGTTTCCCACTCTAAAAGCTTCAGGGACGTAAATAATCTCTCAGCCACCGTTAACGTTTCCCTGAAAGAGAGAGGCATTTAGGAGGGAGCAAGGTTTGTAACAATGAAATGTCAATGGTGACGTTAAAGAAGAAACAAATGTTCCCAATCGATGCTCTGAGAAGAGAGCTGCAATAGATCTAAGTAGCTTGCCTGTGTCTGCACAGGGATTTCTGCCCCCCCTCCACATCTCCTTTGTTGTTCATCATATTTCATTCCAGATGAATGTCTGCAGGAGCAGCCTGCTAAAAGTCAGGAGACATAAAGACCTCACGGGCTTTCTTATGCTGCATGTAATTGCCGTACTCACTGTCAATCACAGGTTTTATGGCTACTCCAAGGCAACACACTGGTTCCTACAAGAGCACCAGGGGTGACAATTATCACCCTGTCAGACCCTCAGGTGCCAACAGGCTGATGGATAAAGCAAAACAGGGAAATGACTCATCTCAAGAAGTTCTTACCATAGGATGCTATTATTACTGGTGCAGAGGGAAAGCAGGAGAAAAGGAGGAGCTCTTGGCAGCAGCTCTGAAACTGGAGTAGAATCTCTTGCACCTGAGGCTCTCGCAGGTGCAGAAATGCCTTGGCATGGTCCTGGCTCCTCGATCCTCTTTCTTCTGCCCTATCTGTGACCCCAGACCTTCTCAGCCTTCTGCAACCACCAGAGCAGTCCACTTAGGGACTTGCAAACCATCATTCATGAATGGGTATCTTAGTAAATTAGCTGGATCATGGAGCTGGGCAAACAGCAATGGTTTAACTGTGTGACAGCTCATGAGGTGTCCTACTTTTTGTGGATGGCGTTTGATTCTGCAGTACAGAGAACATCCAAAATTTTCAGTCGCCTGCTGTGTTAAACATTTGTTCAAGTATGAAAGCACCTGTCAAAACAAGGAGTAAACTTGGAGTTTCTTGCACACGTGCCGGGAACATGCTGACCTCAGGCTTAGGGCTACTTAAAGCCAGAACCTTGCAATTATTACTGCTAGAGCTGCCCCATTGTGCGGAAGCAATTAAGTTATCATTAGTGCAAGGACTTAGAACCCCATCCCACCTATGGGGTGAACTGTGGAGTGTATATCCCAAGGGATGCTAATTTATTGTTTATATCAAGTGGAAGTGCAAAGTAATTAAGAGAGTTGGAGACTGTTGGCTCGCTGCTCTTCTGTGCTGAGTGTTGTTTCAGCTGTGGTCACAAATAAGATTTGCCTGGTATTTTTCCATCCTGTACCTGAGAATTTTGGCTAATCCTCTCCATACCCTTACTGCTGTACACCTTGCATCTAAACTGGCTGAACCACATAAATTGCTATGACCAAAACCATATCAGGAATGATCTTACCAGTACAGTGTCCAAATAGCTTTTGAGTCCCTGACTAGCCTTGCAAAGTAGCTGTGGCAGGGAAAAATCTTCTCAGTTCACATTAACCCACTCAGAATTGAAGTGGTTCATTGATTTATTAACAACAGCTAATTAACTGGCAGTAAGTGAACCTCACATTCAAGATTGATATCAGCAGTACAGCAGATAAACTACAATACGAGACATGTACCAGATCAGCAGTACAACAGATAAACTACAATATGAGACGTGTACCAAAATGTTAATAAACACCTAAAGATTTACAAATACCCTTCTGTAAATAATCCTAAGGTGTTCTCAGGGGACACACACACATTGAGTTATATGTGAACACTTCTGCCCCTTCAGAGGACCTGTGGGTTTTGGGTCAACTACTTGTCCAGCATCCTTCAGAAGATCATGGAATGGTTTGGGTTGGAAAGAACCTTGAAAACCCCTCAGTCTGGGATTCCCTAGTCTGGGAAGTCCAAGACACTGCTCTAGCCTAACTTACACATAGAAGTGTGGAGACTCAGCTGGTCTGCCAGACACATCTATCCCTGCTTGGACTGACCCAAGCCCCCATGTCTTCTTCCTCAGCCACCACCCGCCTGAGGCTGCAGCAGAGCCAGAAAAAAAATAATTCCTCCAGTAAAGCCCCATTTTATGGGTGTGCTGCCTTGCCTTTACCCATCCCTCTTTGCACACTTCGTTAAAAACCAGCCCATTAAAAGTAAAATAAAAGAGATGACTTCCAAATTAGATAATAAAGCTGGAGCCAATCAGGCCGTTAGTGGCTATGAATTTTTTTACGTCTGTGTCATTGACACGATTAAGCAAGATAGGGAGGGGAGGGAAATGGGAGCAGTCAGCTGGGGGTTTGAGCTCTCCATTGGATTTAATGGAAGGGTAGAGGCAGTACAGGAAAACAGGCGTTCAGGGAGAGTGCAGATCCTTGCTCTAGTCATCAAAAAAAAAAAAAAGAAACAGAAAAAAGGAAGAGTCACATATCTTTCAGTACACATGCTGCTGTTTACAGCTAAGACCTAGGGCAGTAAGAGATCAGACTTCAGCGGTTTCCAGCTTGTATTACAAATTAGGGGTTGTAGCTAAGAAGTGTATCAATTTTTTTTCCTGCTTCTTTCTGGGCTCTTGTTCAGGGAATAAAGTGGAAAAATGGAGGCAGGCTAAACACTCTCTTGGGTTAAATGAACCCCAATTAACCAACTTCTTTTGTTGAAATAACCCTTCAGCTTGAACTGAGCGAAACAGTTATGCAACCTGGATCAAAAGCTTTTTGCCTCTTAGTAGTTTGTTCTTTGGGGCTAAATTTCTAAATTAAATATTTTTTATGAGGAAAGACGAAATATCTCATCACTGCTGAAATCTTTCTTTTCAGCTGAGGAGTTCAGCTGTTAAATGGACCTCAGTGGTTTCGGTCCAACAGTTTTGAAGAGCAAAAGCGCTTAAGCACACATTTTTTGCTGTACATTAGTACCAATTTGCTGCCATTTCTTGGGCGCATGCTATTGATGCTCCGCTGGTGTCTGTGAAGCATCTGTTCATGGTACAGTTTCTCTGTGTAGATAAATGTAGCCTATAATCTATGGTAACTCTAGATAGGAGGTACAGAGAAAAACCTTGGAGTCCTGATGGACAAGAAGTTGCCCATGAGGCAGCAGTGTGACCTTGTGGCCAAGAAAGCAAATGGCCTCCTGTGATGCATTAAAAAAAGCATGGCCAGCAGGTTGAGGGAGGTCATCTTCCCACTCTGTTCTGCCCTGGTGAGGCCACATCTGGAGTACTGTGTCCAGTTCTGGGTACCCGCGGATCAAGAAGGACAGGGAACTACTGGAGAGAGTCCAGCAGGCTACAAAGATAATAAAGGGACTGGAGCACCTCTCTGATGAGGAAAGGCTGAGAGACCTGGGTCTTATCAATGCTTATCAATATCTAAAGGATGGGTGGCAAGAGGATGGGATCAGACTCTTCTCAGTGGTACTTGGTGACAGGACAAGGAGCAATGGGCACAAACTGGAACACAGGAAGATCCATCTGCACATGAGGAAAAACTTCCTTACTTTGAGGGTGATGGAGCACTGGCACAGGCTGCCCAGAGAGGTGGTGGAGTCTCCTCTGGAGATCTTCAAAACCTGCCTGGACAAGTTCCTGTGCAACCTGCTTTGGCAGAAGGGTTTGACTAGATGATCTCTGCAGGTCTCTTCCAGCCCCTACACTTCTGTGATTCTGTGTTAAATACAATAGTTCCTATACACACAGTTTTACTTTGGGATAAGAGGTCTCTTTGCTCATCTCCATCATGTGGCCACCTTCCCTCCCCAGTCCAAGTTCAGTTCAACACACAAGAGCACACTAACCTGCTAAAAGACACTCTCAGACAATAGACTAGGAATGACTTTGCAAACTGTTCAATAAAATGTGCATCGCCCCGGCTGGGTCTCAGCCAGCTGTGAACTCCAAGTAACGTGCCTACAGTTTGTACTATGCTAAGTCTAAGAAATCCCAAAGGGAAGGTGTCCACTCGACTCTTATTCCAGACCATAGTGGTCCATGCATTGTAGCAATAGGATGACAGGTAATGGCTGAAACTGAAAAAGGGGAGATTTAGATTAGATATTAGGAAGAAATTCTTTACTGCGGGGGTGGTGAGCCACTGGCCCAGGTTGCCCAGAGACACTGTGGATGCCCCATCCCTGAAGGTGTTCAAAGCCAGGCTGGATGGGCCTTTGAGCAACCTGGTCTAGTGGGAGGTGTCCCTGCCCATGGCAGGTGGATTGGAACTCGATGATCTTTAAGGTTTCTTCCAACTCTAAACATTCTATGACTGTATGCAAATCAGAGAGGACAAATGGGCTTGCTCTGTTTCCCCTTGATAGACTAGTTACAGGTTTTGACCTTATTTTTCTCCAAATCTGCTGTGTCAGCTTGCATTGTCCTATAATGACTTTCATACAATCTACCAGGGCTATGTGTGCTCTCCTTTGTTTATTGCAGTGATGGATATGAGTCACAGCCACTGTTCAACTGCAGCACGCAGCACTGGGAGCCAGGAGCAAATAAAAACCCACGAACAAACAGAAAAGTAGAACTGGAGACAGGTGAGATTGTTTCCCTTCCACTTCATTAATTGCTTCCATTCGATCACGAGACAATCTGCATCATGCTTAGGCCGGCAAAGTCGAATTGGAAGTGTCTCGTACTGCATTTCTGTTCATATCTTCAGAGTTGTTGGCCTTCTTCATTTGCAAAGCAAACGAACCAGGAGCTATTTTACAGAGCTAAGACAGTAAAGAAATGAATACTCAAAATGGACCAAAACGTATACAGACCGATGAGCAAAAGCAGATTTACCTAGAATTGCATCCAGCCTTCAGTACGTATGAATGATCTTGCTCTACCCTCAACAAGGGAGGCTTTTTCAAGATGAGTAAGTTTGAAAAGCAGAAAGGTTCTTCGGAAGTTGAGAAGCCCATAGCTATTCTGATCTCATGTTAATTTGTCGTATAGATCCTCTGTTATTCATTACCACATAGAACTGAGGTAACTGTTAATTGAAGTACCACTTCATCCTCTGTTATTCCAGGAGGGCCACATGCTCTTATCTACCTTAACCAGGAGTCTGCAGTGACTTAGATCATAAAGCAGAGATGGATTTTATGTATAAAAAGCTGTATCTCACATCATTAGCATTTAAGTCACCCTTCTGCATTTTATTCCCCTAAATAAAAAGATTTGAAATCATGAAACAATAGGGATTGGCTTCACTGAAGCCTCACCAGGAATGATTAGAGGGAATAGAATGTGAGGGGAAGCATCAGAAAGGTTAGTGAGGATGGAAGAGGAAAAGAAATACACATGCTTTAGAAACTAGTTACACAGCACCCGGATTTCTTCACTGTGCCAACAACATTGCTTGTTCTCAGCAAAGATGTAGCTACACTAGAATGGAGTAACAGATACTCAGAAGCAGGTAGGGATACACGAGAAGCACAGACATTGGTCATGCAAACTCAGTGAGACTCTGGTAAATCTCCGTAGAAGAATTATACAGTTATTGAGGTCAGAAGGGACTTTGGAGATGTCTGGTCAAATCCCATGCTCAAAGGGATTTGGAACTCAAACTTGGAAACTAGATCCAAATTAAAAATTGGAGCAGGTTGCCCAGGGACTTGTCCAGTCAAGTTTTTAATATCTCCAAATATCACATCTTTTTCTGCTGTTTCATTTTTTTCTGCGGGTAAACAAGCGCAGATCTCACGAATTATGTTACTCTGGAATGTAATTGCTCTGGGAAGTACTTGGACACTATAGTGAAGGACTGTAGTGATAATGAGAATAGTTGATTGTGTGGATGAAAGAAGCCTGAGGAGCTGGGATGATACAACCCTGTAGCCTTCAATCCTAGTACAGTTTTTTATCTCCCAAGTAAGATTATTTCATTCTTCCCTCTGCTTGTTCAGCATTAACTATTCAAAATGCTGCTGGATGGCCTGTATAGTAGAAGAACCTGGATTTTGAGTGCTTACCCTGAGCAGTTTCAACCTTCTTTGAACTAAGCTCCGTGTCTTCAGGCTCAATCACAGGAGCTGTCTCTACTCGGCATGGTAGCAATGGCCTTGAGGCTGGATTTGAGATCAAATTCACATCCTCTAGGTCAGCTGGAGTGTCTACAAGGTTATTTTCATAGCAATTTAGCCATGGTTATCCAAGGATGGGTTAGATAGGGGGGTCCAGAGGACCAGCAGCTGAAGGCCTGAGGGACATCCTGAGGCTCTCCAAACACAAGGTCTTCAAATACCTATGTGAAGGAGATAATTTTTGCAAGAAATGCAAGAAACAGTGGCTGGAAGCAGAAACAAGAGCAGAAACAAAGTGTAAATTTTTTGCAGATAATTTAATCAGCTGCCAGACCCACTTGCCAGAGGAGGAAAGAAACTTTCCATCTAGAAACCTCTTTAGAAAGAACAGGTTTTTAAAAGATCAAGTTTTCTTATCTACTAAAATATATGTTGAAACATGATTTATGCAAAAAGATGATCTTGATTACCAGTAACGCCCTATCTGGACTTCAGCCACCTTACCTGATCATTGTCATGAAATATTCACTGCTCATCCAATTACTTCAGGGTGAACCACCCAGAAGCAAAGCTTTCTTCACAATTTGTGACCAGAATTCGGTGGGAGATCTGGCCCTGTGGCAGATCCCCCATGGGCTTTCTCACAACATTCATTTCATCTTCCCTTTCCCTTTGCAGCTAAGGATGTTTTAGTAAACTGAAAGCTGTGTTTGTCTGCAGGCAGAATAGATTATCCAGCCTGACTGAAATGTAAAACATGAAAAAGGGAAACAGGAGCAAAGAAGATGGGCTCTTTTATATGGGTTTGTTCTTCTCTCCAAAATTTAAGTTGCCCAAACTATACCCCAGGCAAGCTGCTTTACCATTTCCAAAGCGTTCTCAAAAATGCTACTTTGCAATTAATAGCCAAATTGCATTGACATTCTAGTGTCAACTTTTAAATCATTACAGAGTAGCAGAACATCATGAAAATTAACTGCAGTTCCTGAGGCAGCTGAGGCCCTGAGGACTAATAATGTGCAATTATCGGAAGGTAAATATTCACTCAGATTTATCCTGTGCTCACAGTGAAAACAGCGAGGCAGTTAGACTTGAAGAGCATTTGGGATGACAAGGAAGCCTCATGATTAGTTAGGATGAAGGGTGGATTTACTGGGGAGTAGGAGAGGCTGTAATGTACCTGCCCTTTTCACATCATTGACAGCCAGTGGACACGTGCTCCTGGTCATGGGGCTAATAAAGAGCTGCTTCTCCATCAATGCCTCTGCTGAGCTCACTGTTGCGTCCAGATCCTCTTGTCACATGTTCTCTCAGGTACTAATAAATCTCCACTACTTCACTAACAAATTGATCTTTTAATCTGAGCTGGTAAAAAAATTTCCCAGAAAAGGGTTTCCTTTTGGAATGTTATAGAAAGATTTGTTTTAGAATTAATGAAGTGTCAATAAATCAATATTTCTTCTTAGGTCCTTTTATTAGGTTGATTTCTCAGCTGCTGTCCTCTGTAATGTGGCCTTCCTCACAACCAAGACATCTATCCCTTTCTGCCTTTAAAAAATGGAAACTGAGGCACTCAGACTGTGTCTACTCAGCATAACGGAGCCAGAAGACTCCTGGATATGGCAAAGTCTCTGTCCTATTCATGTTTTTCCTTTGCATGGCAAGAAGGGATGCAGAGGGCAAGAACAAAATCCTGGAATCCATTTCAACACAAGGTGCAAAATGCATCTAGGACATTGGCCATGGAAACTGGGAAAACCTTCTGATTCCAACACTACAATGGGCCTAAAAGACTCAGGGGGGAGTCTTCAGGCTGAGAAAGTTGATGTTGTTCAGCCTGGAAAAGAGAAGGCTCCAGGGAGACCTTATTGCCATCTTTAAATATTTAAAGGGGGCCTACAGGAAAGATGGGAGCAAACATTTTAGCAGGACTGGTTGTGATAGGACAAGGGGTAACAGTTTAAAGAAGAAAATTTTTACACTGAGGGTGGTGGAACACTGCCCAGAAAGGTGGTGGATGCTCCATCCCTGGAAATATTCCAAGCAAGGTTGGATGGGGCTTTGAGCAACCTGGTCTACTTGAAGATCTAGGCCCTGCCATAAGGTACTGCCAATAAGCAGTACCTAGTCCCTGCTTATTGCAGTGGGATTGGAACTAGGTGGCCTTTAAAGGTCCCTTCCAACCCAAACTATTCCATGATTCTATGAATGAATCTTTTCTCTTGGAGACATGCTGTGCTACTGTTGTTCTTACACTTGCCCATCATAAAGATTTCCATTTTCCTCCCTCCCCGCCCTTGTGAGCACAAAATCAATGAGAAAGAAAATAGCCAAGACTTTTTATTTTTCTTTAATTTATTTGTCCAGTTAAGAGGCATGTTAAGCTGAGAGGAAGTAGAATATCTTTTGCCTCTGTTTATTAGACATTGAATCAAGACAGAAAAAGGGAAACATCTATTGGTCATCTGACCTAAATTGCAATTGACTGCAGTCTATTATCATACTGTGTCTACAATTATCCCAGGTTCCTTATTCCCCAAAGGGCTCTGTATCAGAGACAACACTTCAACAACATGCCCAGACTGGCTCCCCATCTTAATTTCTGCTGACAAGCATTAATAAGCTTTCTGGATCCCTTTTTTTTTCCAGAGAAGTCTGCTGGCTTTTTGCCTTCCCATTCCTTTTAAAGGACACACACGCATATTTAAAGAGAACAGTTTTCCAGACAGCGTCCTGCTATGCGTGAACATATTTTAACTCATGCTGAAATGAAGGGGCTTCATCATAAATTCTGTACAGCCCCTCAGATCCCAGAGGCTTCATAGGCAATTGAAATCGCTCCCCTTTCCACTCCCCTTCATGTTCTTATCCCAACTGTTATTTGCTTTTTCATAACCAGAATTTGATAGTTACAGTGGTTTCTGGCCTTGTACCACAGACATTCATCTGTCTTCATCTTAATATGTAATATGTGATATATTCTCAAAGGTTAATATTCACATCTATTTTTGGTACTCATAAATTATCTTAGTTGCAGATATTACAGCCTACTACTTCTTTTTACTAAAAAACACCCTTACTGTGCTTCGTTCTCTCCAAACTGTCTCAGATATCAATGATATCACTAATGCTCAAAACCCCTCCTTTGTTCCTGGGAATAATTTTCATTATCTAAAGACATATTTTCAATATTGATTGCATTTAACATGTTATCCATCATGCCAAACTTTATTTACATAGTTTATTATACAACCACTATGTGGGCAACACAGAGTTTCAGCCCGTGTCTGGTCCCTTGTATACAAATGAGACAGACCTGTAGACCTGGGGTGGAAGCAACATGGGAGGCAGTTTTCTCAGATCCATGGTTGGCATTTTTTCATGTAACAGCTCTTCTTTTCTTTTCTTTTCCAATAACAACAGGAACAAAAAATAGCATTTCCTTCTTGGAAAGATTCTGTTCTAGTTTGCCCCAGATCTAATTATCCTCCTGCGCTACACAGAAATATCTGTATGTGTGTATTAGGGTATCAAATCCAATGGATACTTTGGGAAATGTGATCCACAGATCAAAGAAATTTATTTGCTTACAAAAGCCTAAAGGTCCAAAGTCCTGATTCTCTGAGTTCCCTCCTTCATCTTAAACATCTTAAGGAGAGGTGATACCCCTGTGAATCAGAGAGCACATTGCCACAGCTTTTGGTGCCTCTTCTCTTTGAAGGTAACATTACAGGTTCCCTAATGCTATTTTTAGGACCATAAGCCAAACTCCATGATTCTCTTTCTAGGACAAAACCAAGCCAAATAGCTATAGTGAGTGAAATGACAAATATTTTAGCCTTGACCTGCCTGTGCACCGAAACTTCTACGTGCCCGGTTGGCACAAACACACAAATATGAGAAAGCTATTGATATCCTTGCAACATCAGAAAGATGCTGGGAGTAGTCATGCTCTGGATGCAAAATTCATTTACATGCTAAATGGCTCACACAAGTTCTGTGTAGTCCAGAAATACCCCAGATCTTGATTTTGCCCTTTAGAGAAGTTATTTATTCATTATACAATTTGTGACTGGCTCTCCCATGTACTTTGATGTTAGTTGGTGACAATGGAGATACCTCACTCTGAATATTGAGGGACAGAGGGGAGGGTTTAGGAAGGCATAAAGCATAAAGAAATACTATTTTAAGGTACTATGGAGAATATCACTATAACTGCTAATAGCATCTTTTCTAACTAAGATTGTTTTCCAGTGAATTGGTCCTTATTAGTCAGGCTCCATTGCCGTCTTCATGGTTAAAAGGAAGCAAAATTTAATACCTGTCAGCTGTTAAGTCTTTAAGTGCTTTTAAATTCTGGTAGCTGGTCATCCAGGCACGTACAGCAGGACGAATACTTTTTATTTTGTGAAAAAAAATATGACGGGGAAAGGAAGAGAGTATCTTGCTCCCGTCCTGGTATCCCTTACTCTGGGTATGTCATCATAGCCTGTTCTCACTCATCTCAGGGGAAAAAAGAAAAAAAGGCAAGAAAAGGAAAAAAAGGAAGGAAAACAGAAACAAACAGAAAAAATAATGCCTGCTCCTGACTCCCAGGGAAATTCATTATGCGAATCCAGATACATGGCAGCCCATTCATCATTGTCCCTTGGACAATTGCTGCAAACAACATGACACCGGAGCTGCACAGCTGCTGGTTAAGCCATATTCAGCTTTATGGCAGGGTTTTCCAACAGGAATCCAAGCCATGGTTGTTAAAGGACACGGAAAAGGAGACAGGAGCATAGAGCAGCCTATTTAGCAACTGTGTGCACTGGGGATTATTCAGAGATTGGGCAGTTTTCCTTCTCTGTGAGATATAATTTTTGCTCAGGGTGGGGAAATCCATTGACAGACTGGAGTAAGTCCCATGGAGGCTACCAAGCTGGTCATGGGGCTGGAGGACAAGCAAGGAAACATGATCTTTTTCTAGATCTAAATT
Source organism: Limnodromus scolopaceus (assembly GCA_028565335.1). NCBI lineage: Eukaryota > Metazoa > Chordata > Aves > Charadriiformes > Scolopacidae > Limnodromus > Limnodromus scolopaceus. The sequence goes on along the minus strand of JAOXNO010000013.1, from coordinate 157,694,563 downwards.
TTGTGTGTCTACAGATGTGTCTGCAGTCTCCTGGATGTCTTCAGTCTTGCACTTCTGGAATACATCAGAGGGACTGGTCATGGACTAACATGGATGGCCACATGAAAATTGACATAGCATAGATTTCCATGTGGACATGGCTGACTTCTCAACAGGAGAAAAAAATTCTAGTTGGAAAAAGACAATGGGTTTAGGGAGATTTTGATGAATAATAGCACAGCTAAAGCTAACTCAACTAGTAGTTGTCTTAAGGAGATGATGATGTTAGTTGTTAGCTGATGAATATTAATGTTAGTTGATGTTAGATGTTAGTTAATGAATATCAATCTGCAACAGTGCAGCAACTTGTCTAAGCTTCAGAGTTCTCTGGAAATGGAACCACACATGCAGCACTGGCCAAGACTTCCCTTGGGAGAGTACTAATAAATTAGACAAGCCACCAAGACATAATTGTCTTCCTGAAGAGTCCAGATAGCAGCAAAGTGCTGACCCATTTTCTTTTTTGTGTTTTGTTTGGTTTTTTTGTTTTTCTTGCAGTGGAAGAAGATTCTGGTTTCCATTGCAAATTTTCTCCCTCTTTATTTCAGGATGGTTTCAACAGGTTAAGATAACGGCAAACCAAAACTTCCCTTTGGCAAATCATCTTGACAAGAGAGGAAGAGAGAAGTATTTTCAGACTAGTCTGTCCGCTCATTCTGGTGACACAAGAACTGTGGTGGATTTGGGACTGAATTCACAGAGTTTGGAACATTCCGAAGTCCTTAAATCGGGAGAGAGACCCTGCTTCATTATAAAAGTCTTTAGGTTGTTTGCATGTGGGACGTGATTCTTTATTTTCACCTCCTTTTTGCTCTGGAATACACCAGAGCCCATTGAACCAAGCTGAAATTTTGTAATGGCAATAAAAAAATATGTGCTGTTTCAAATTATAAAAGAATTAAATACGGTTAAATTTGAAGCTGTTCTGGCAAAGTGCAATAGTAAAAGGCCATTAAGCGAGCTGTCCATTTATAGAAAACATAAGATATAAAATTCATTTTTAATGGACTGTTTCCATAGAGATGTTCTTTAGTAGAGACATTTTATAGTGTATTAAACAGCACAAGGAGTTAAGCTGACTGTGGTGGTGACTGTAATGCAAGGTCTATGGTTTGTAAAAAATTGAAACCGTTAAAAGGCTTAGGGCCAAGAGTGTGAGGAATATTTCAAAGCCGTTTATCACTCACCCAGCAAAATTGAGTGCTAAAACTCAGCACACCTACCGAAGTGGAATCCCCTCATTAGCTCATTACCCGAATGTCTCAGAAAGAGAGAGAAAATATGTTTCTTGATTATGGAGGTAATAATAATTATAGATAATTTGTACATCCTCATTCCATTAATTGACGGAATCTTGAAGCATTTTCCAAATATTAATTAAATAACTCACTCTACGCAGTAAAAGCACTCTGCACAATAAAATCTTGCTTTTATTTGCAACTTGCTCCTTCAGCCCATGTCTAATGGCTGCCATTTAATGTTGGATTTTCACTAGCATGCTGCGGAGACTATGGTCTAGGTAGAAGAAGCCCCTGACTGAGGTCCAGAAACAATCTGGTCCATGTCCCAGAGACTGTAAAAATCAGATAAGAATGAAAAAGGCTGGGAGAAACAGCAAAATTTCAGAAAGGGGGAATATTTGTCTGTTATTTTGTGACATTTTTCTTCCAGGCAAAGAAGATACCCCGGATACATTCAGTCAGTATTTGACAGTGAGTCTGAGGGGTCTAAGACAACACAGTCAAGCTCTTCCAGTGACTGAAAGAATTCCCTCTTCTGTGGACTCCAACAACATCAGGCTCTGATGGAGCGATGTGGATTCCTCTTTTTGCATGCCTGAAAAGCTTGGTCATCGCTCTCTGTGCAGTACAGATCATAGAATCATAGAATGGTTAGAGGTGGAAGGGGCCTTGAAGATCATCTAGTTCCAACCCCCCGCCACCATGGGCAGGGACACCTCCCACTAGACCATGTTGCTGAAAGCCCCATCCAGCCTGATCTTGAACACCTCCAGGGGTGGGCCCTCAAAAACTTCTGAAGGACTGGCTCCCTTTGCAGGTTCAGAAGAGCAATATCAATTTGAAACTCCCCTGACCTGAGCTACCCTGCACTGTGCAGTCCATGTGTGCATTGGCTAAATCCTTGCTTCGAAGTGAGCTGATGTGACATACCTATGAGTGTCTACCTTGAGCCAGTGAGGAAAAACATCCACGCACCAGGAGACTGTGTTCACTAGTAATAGAGCAATGCTATCAGAAGTTAAAATGTGCAACCAGATAAGGGTCTCTAGTGTACAGATGGTCCTAAGGAGTTATTTTACCTTCTCTTTGAAATGAAGGCAAGCTTAAATTCCACCTCCACTTTGGATAGAAGGCCCAGAGCTGGGCAAAAACCCATAAGGTATTGAAATGCAGTTAAAATTCAACCTGGGTAGGTCTGGCTCTGTTTACATAAACCTAAGTCAAATTAGGAGAAGTTTTTAATTTATAAATTGAGCCTACAGTAAAGACCAGACATAATAGCATTTTTGAAATACTCTGAAGCACTCTTAAGTACTGGCACAGCAGGAGCATCCCCTCTTTTTCAGTGTGATTGAACACCTGAATAAGGATGAGGGCAACCTCAGCTGATGGTTTGTAGCTCATTTCAACCTTCACTTACGCAGGTTAGAGCACTTGCTTCCTCTGTGGCCACCAGCTTGGTCCTCTGAGACTGCTGTCCATGCACAACACAGCAGGAATTTAATGCAGATGTCAAACTGCCACAAGTTTTGCAAACAGAAGGTCTATTGGAAATCCACAAGGAGGGCTGCATCGAAACGCATCAATCCAGCACCTTCCTGCCTCCAGCCTGTTACGTGAGGACCCACAGTACTGGAAAGAGCAGTAACAAATGACCCTGCTCTTTCCTCCAGATAGTAATGGGAAGGGCTTAATTTGCTAGCCAGCTGGCCCTTGTTAATGAAAGGTTGTTACCAATGACTCAGAGGCATGTTTAGTAAATTCTCCGATTTTTTTTTTTGTTTGTTTCTTTCTCTGGCATTCAGAGAAGCAGAAGCAAGTTGCTCTAATGTGAAGTGACAATTTGCAATTGAGACCATTTCTTTCTGTCAAGGAGATTAAATGGCCAGGAAGAGCCTTCAGGTCTGCAGATGCCCAGCCACAGAGGGAGTTAGCTCTGAAGCCACTTCTTGTCCATTCTCTTAGTACCACTTGATGGGATGCATTTACAGAGCCCAAGTGATGCCCTGGCAACTCCTATCCTCCAGAGCTAGTTCTACATGGCCAACTATGTCCTGAAGCATTTCTCTCTCCAAACCCAGGTTTTCATGCTGCTTCACCAGCATTGCCTCGCTTCTAACGACATCGTCAATGATTTTGAGCAGTGCCACTATGGGTACTCTGAGCTGGGCTGCTCCCTGTCAGCTCTGCAAGCCTACATTGGTACTGACACAATGTACACCACCTTCTGCTACTCCAGTCACAAGGCTCGTTGAGATAGACCCATGTCTATATAAGTGCTATAAGAAGGAAAATAGAACACATCTCAACCTGGTTGTATTTATTTAGAAGCTCTTTCTTGTTTCCATTTCCTCAGAAAGAACACTTTAGCCATCTCTAATTCAAAAGGCCACACTCTGGTACACACACAAAAGGTTTTCTTTAAAAGGGTTTAAAAGAGATTATGTAATCTGTTTAATTTCCATATCTATTTAAAAATACTACAAAATGTATCTAGTGATGGGTTTATATTCACTATCCCATGAATCTTTTGGTTAATTCTGGGTAAAATGTTTTGGGAGGAAGCAAAGCAGTGATTTTGTGGGGATTCGCAAGTACAAACGCAAGCCAATCTCTTACACAAAACTTTCCTCCTCAAAAAAGAAGTCACCCAAGTGCTAAAACCTCTTGGACCCAGTGGGTGGAAAATAATTACCAAAAATAACAACCAACACATTGCAGAACTCTGTTTGCTCTGTGCTGCTGAGTGTCTTCACAGTATATGGTGAAGAACACGCTCAAGGTGGAATGAGGTAAAGCAAGCCCTATGTCCTATATATCTTCCATGCATATATCTCAAGTGTCTATACTTTGTGCTCAAAGTGTTGACACCATGCCTAAGAATAGCTCAACACATGCCTTGGGAGAGCTGAGATCTGTTGGTTGACTGGGGCCAAATCTGACCCTGATTATGCACCTGGGTTCAATGAGAACTTAACCTGTGGGAGAGGATGAGTGTGCTCAGACTTCCCACCTTCAAAGAGCTCCAGAGCTTTGACTAAAAGTCATTATCTGACCATAAGCTTCTGCATATCAATGTGAGCAGAGGCAGAACTGGACTGAAGGATGGGCTGGTATCCAAATTTAATTAGCAATGTTGGTGTCCTCGTGCATTCATGAGGCTGGTGGCTTAACGATATCTCTCGCCAAGGAGTGCGGTTCTGCTCGAAGTAATCCAGATTCGTGGGATGCTTACTCGCAGCAACGACTTTGACTGTCAACTCCATTACATTCATTATACTTTAATATTTTCTCTTTATATGGACAAAAGACTTTATTTATTGGTTTGACCTTTTTTCAGTCCAAGGCTGGTGATGTAATTTGGCCAGTGAGATAAAGTCAAATGCCTCCTTTCCTTGTCTAAGTGTTGTCCCTGGTTGTGGTAACAGACAGGATGCATAGTACCTCCAGGCATGAAGAAGAAAAGCCACTTTACTGACCAGATTACCTCAGAATAAGTAAGAATAACCCTTAAACCACCCTGGACAATACAGGAACATGATACCCTGTCCTGGTTCCTGGGTGTTTAATTTGTTCAGTGGGGATATGTCAGAAAGAAACAGAAATAAAATAATCAGGAAGAGAAGCAAATGGCTTCAGAGAATTTGCTTCTCAAGGGAGAACCAGGAATTGTGAAGAGAGAGCCAAAACTTAGGAATCAAAATAAGCCCAAGAATTTGAGGGCTAGAAAGGTATTTCCTCTCAACAGAGAGAGGAACACCCAAGGGATCAGAACAAACCACACAGACTCACTGGGACCATCTGTAGAAGTGAAGCTGTTGCCTGGTAATTGCTCTAATATAAGCAGTTGGTTTGCCACCTTTTTTAATTTTTTTTTGTTATTTTTTTAAATGCCTCTCATATCTACCCTGCATTTTTTCTCATGGAGAGAAAAAAAACCATAAGAGAACAGAATTTAGCTTATTAAAACTGCCCACTCAATTTGCCATTGGCCACAGACTCCCAAAAGGGAGATTTAGGTCTGCTCACTAAGCCCACCCAAGGCACAGGTTCCACCATCTAAAAACAGTGAAGGAGAGAAGGATTTCTGCAATTCTGCCTCTGAACAGGCAAAAACACCCGAGGAAAAGGGAGGAACAGGAAGGTCAGACTTTTATAGAGGGGTAATGATGCAGAGATACCACCCTACAGCCCTCTTTTTTCCTCCCTCTGTGCGAATTGCCTTGGACAAAAGGGTGACCGTGGAAACCCAGCAAGGAAAGGGTGAGGCAGAATCATCCCTTTCCTTCTCTTGGCCTATAAAAAGCATGGCTTGGGGCCAAAGTGAGACACAGAGTTGAGTAGGTATTTAACACCCAGTAAATCTTTACCTGCAGTAGGAAAAACTCTAGGCTCGAAACTTTCCCTTGCTAATTTAGCTAAGTATTGCGGTGACCAGATTTGGAAATGCCTCAGGGCTTGCCAAGCCATTTGGCATGATTCACTGTCTGCTGGTTTCTCTCAAGTGCAGCCTTTTTATTAATAGAGGCTATAAAATATTCCTTTATGTTATGGCTGCACAAATATTCCTACATGCTCAGCTATCAAGAAAAAAAGGCCTTTCTCAAAAAGCCTAGGCATATGTGGGTGGCTTGAAACCTCACTCTGTGAGATGATACACTCCTGACAGATAGCACGATAGCAGCGATATTAAGAAAACTTCTCCCCTCGGGCTGCCCATACACTTAATAAGGCTTTTCACTTTGGCTCCCCCATTTCGTCTCCGCTGTCCCATTAATGACCCCACTTCTCCTGGTGGCTGCTCCTCACGTGCTGCCCATTAAGGAGAGATTAACCAGTGATGAATGGCAGCCTGGTTCCCTGAAAGCACGGTTGACATTCAGATGTATAGCAGGGGAACTCATTAGGAGCAAGACTGGTTTCAGTGACAATAAAGGCTTCAGCAAAGTGCTTAGCAAGTTGCCTGTCTGACTCCCCACTCCCCTCTCCCGTCAGGGCTGCAAATATCTCTTCAAGACAGAGACATGGAGGACTTGCAGGGTAATATCAAAAAAAAAAAAAAAAGGGGGGAAAAACGAAAATACAGGAAAAAGTCAACATATCCAATGTGCATGAGTAATATAAAAAGATTAACCTTGAAAGGGACTGTGAGGGAAAATGTTGCAATACCCTGTCTAATGTATACGTGGGTATCAGTGGTGTGGGACAGGAGAAATCAGAACTATCTGTAGGGTTTGGGAACTCTCATGGGAAATACACATACACATGCTATTGAGCAACGGATTTTATCTAAAGTAATTTGTTTGGACCTTCTGGCTTCAGTCTTGGGAAAAGAAGAGGAAATAGAGGAGGAGGAGGGCAGAGAACAGATGGGGAGCTCTGAAGAGCAGGGTTTGTTGCTTCTGCTGCTGTAGGGAGAGGGAACGATAGGAGAGAGCTTGGTCAGAGAGGGCATCCCACCGAAACCCGTCCCATTTACGCAGCTTCTCCCCCAGCAGCAATAACAGTCTTCAACAGACAAAACAGGCAGCAGACAATGACTGCGTTACTTCCTTAGGCTGTTTCTTCCACTTAGGTCACAGCTGACCCTGAAAAGTCTGTGTCCAAGGAATAATCCCACCAATTCAAAACAGGAGTCCTCTAGGAAACTGCTTGCTGCACTGGGGACCAAAAATGCTTTTAATTCACGCAAGAATCAGTTTGTTTTCCTGGTGCTGAAGAAGAAAATTGGAAAAGTGGAGGGGGATACAGCACTAATTAACCTTGTCTGTGATGGACAATTACTGCAATTATTTCGCGACACGACTCCAAAGAGCGCAGTACTGGTTTTATACATAATGCGTCACCATTATTATGAACTGCAGTAGCCCCGGCATTGTGTGAGATTATTCCTCTATGTGGTGAGTGTAATGTGCTGAGAGGGTAAACCAGCCGGTAACACAGAGAGGGCACAAAGCATTGCAGCAGGGTTAGCAGAATACAAATTGCTTCTACAAACTGCATTTATTTTTAGCCAGGAACTCTAAAGAGCAGCTACGAGCCTTTCTCCAGGGAAGACTCTGGCAGGGAAAAAAAAAAAAAGTAACAAGCTGTTACATTCACCCCCTGGCAAAAGTTGAAAAGTTGAGCAACGGGAAGCAGCTTCCATTGGAAGTTGGGGACTTGCTCCAATCCAAAGGTTCCGCTCATTTATCTTCCTTCTTTTCTGCCATCAAAAAATGCCAGAGGGCAAGTGGCAGCCAAGAGCTCCTTGTTTTATTGTATGCAGACAAAGGGCTTTCTCCAGCAAGAGCTTTCTCTGATTTATCATCGAAAAAAAAAAGTCATAATAACCTTCGGATACTACCTCATGCCAAATGACTGGGAAGGGAGGGAACGTTTCTGACTCAAAGGGTAAAGCTTGTATGTTCGCCCAAACCAAAGGCATCGTCAGAAAGAATCCAAAGGCTTTTGAGTGGGGAATAAAAAGGTTTTGAAATGGTTTGATCTGCAAAAACTCCAGGGACAGTTGCACACAAAACCTCCCCTCTTGTTTTGAAACTCATACATGTTTAAAGATCAAAGCTCAAGCACAGGCTAAAGTTACTGTTCACAGTCACTTGCTGCACATCATCTGAGCTTTAGCAAGTGTCCATGTAGGCACCCTCAGCCCAGAGCAAAGGCGTAACGCTGAGGCTCTCTTTACCTCCTCAAATGGCATACAGCCTCATGTGAATCCGTGTTAGGCTGGCCATGTATCTGAGCCCTTGAAAATCCATGACAAAAAGATCTGTTTTCCTACAAAAACAAATTATTTCATCAATGCCTATCAATATCTAAAGGGCAGGTGTCAAGAAGATGGGGTCAGACTCTTCTCAGTGGTGCCTGATCACAGGAGAAGAGGCAACGGGCACAAACTAGAACACGGGAATTTCCGTCTCAACAGGAGGAAAAATTTCTTTCCTGTGAGGGTGATGGAGCCCTGGAACGCGCTGCCCAGAGAGGGTGTGGAGTCTCCTTCTCTGGAGATCTTCAAAACCTGCCTGGACGTGTTCCTGTCCAGCCTGCTCTGGGTGACCCTGCTTTGTCAAGGGGGTGGACGAGACGAAATCCAAAGGTCCCTTCCAACCCCTACCATTCTGTGATTCTGTGAAGTGCAATTACACATATTAGCTTGAATTTTCCCAAGCAACATGGATCCTTCTAGTGCCTTCAGCTTTCCTGCTGCCTCTGTCTCATTTTACCTTTTCAAGCTTTTGGTTACCCTCTCCACTTGCCTTAGTCTGAGATAAAGACCAACCTTAAAATATCTTAAGTGCAGTCATTTTCACTGCTGGATGGACCCACACCCTCTAAACTCTTGATACCACCTTAGAAAACAGACAAGGTAGGAAAAGATGGGCCATGATAGAAGGGAAAGTGATAGGAAAGAGTGCAGATTCCTCCAGGACTCTTCCAGTTTTCAGGAAGCAGTAGAGGTATGTTCAGTAGCAGAAGTAGTAGATTTACTTCTGAAAACTCAGATCCTCCTCTCCCCATCAAGCATATCCTGATGCAAAGTGGAGCTTTTGAGCTCCCCTGTCTATCTCTGGGTGCAGGTATGTTGGAAAGGCATTGACAGAACACAAGAAAAAGAGGAGGGGAAAGGGAAAGGGGAAGTCATGGGAAGAAATGGATGCCTCATACTAGGGTGGCTGGTGTTCTTCTCAGCCATTGGTACCCAATGCAAATCCAGCGTGAAGACAGAGGCAAATGTCAGTCCTGTTTGCAGCTGGTGAGCTTTCCTCTTATGGAGCCACAAATGCACAGCAGTGGGATGGTTAATAGCTTCTCTTAAACCCAGATGTTTGATAAGTGTTGAACAAGTTTATGTTGGTGGGTCTCTAGGGTGGATTGCACCATGGAGAGGTGTAAGGTTTCCCATATCTCCATAGGAAGCATGAAGCAAAGTCGTTCTAAGCTCAAGATCTAGTACTCAGAGATAGGCTGGATCATTTTTATGAGACCCATAAAAGGTGCATGGTCTCCTGATTGTACCCAAGAGCTGAGCAAATAAAATCCCCTCCTTCTAAAATATTCATGTCTGCTCTTTCCAGCCAAGATGCCAAGACATAGAGGGAATTTATACATAGACTTCATTGCCCAATTAATGTTGTGGAGCCATAATGCTGAAGAATACATCTCTTCCAACTCAGTGCCATACAGTCTGCCTTGCAGAGCAGAGAGACACACACACTCTGCTCTATAAGCTCCTTAGTTTTGTCTCACCTTGTAGTGGAAATTCCATCTGTGCTCACATCTAGGAAACACTGACAGCAAATGCTTTTCCTCTGAACTTTGAAGGGATGGCAAAAAAAAAAAACAACAGGAAAAGGAAGAGCCCCAGAATCCTATCTCTGACAAGTCCAAGCAGCTTTGGAGTGACGACAACTGCTATGCAGAATGAAATATAAAGGCAGTGCTGTGATTAGCAGTGAATGCTGGGACTTTTCCACTGAACTGGTCAGGGTTTAGGATTCTTCTGTTTTAATATACCATTGAATATACAATATTGCACACATTTATTGATTTATTAATAATTTGACCATTTATTTTTCACCAGAAGGGAAGATTAAAGCCTCAGGTTTCACAGGTTGATGACAAAATACATCTACAGCTCCGTAGAGAGGAAAATACATACAAAGATGAGCTATAACTAGAATAGGAAAATATTTTTCCTCCTTCAAGGTTCTGGTCCCGCAAAATACTAGCCAGATATTTGAATTACTGTGGTTATAATATGTTCTAATAAGGATTACTCTCACGAATGTAAATAGCCAGATGCTGCCTGGTCCTGCTCAGATCTTGAATTACTTTGGGGTCTGAGGATTCACAATCTTGCTGACCCTTGCAGAGGAGCGTTCTGGTGGAATAAGTACTCCACCAGAATACCACCTCCACCAGGATACTGGTAACACTCTCTTTGATCCAATGTCTTTTCTTTTAATCCCCAATGGAAAGCTGCTTAATAAAGTGACTATTTGGCATGAGTCTGTTGACTGACTTTGCACCTTTACAAGAAGATCAAAATGTCACTGTCTGACGAATCAGCGATGCAATGGAAAAAAAGATGAGAGAAAAAAAAAAGAAAAAAGAAGACGACGAAGGAAGGATGAGCCCCCAGCAAATTCCTCCAAGCTCCAGGCAGTTAACAATTTAACATGAGCTGTATCTAGTGCAAGGTGATTGTTTCAGGAAGAATATTTAGAAGTGCTAGAAGAAAAAAAAAAAACCAACATGCGTGAGTTTCGCAGATCTGCTGATAGTGGAGAAAGACCTAAAGAATAACCCATTGGGTGGTGGTGGTGGTGGTGGTGAAGTCTCAGATGCATTCATGCCTCTCCTTCCCCTTTCCCTATCCCTGCTAGATCAAACCTTTTCTGCATTAACACTGGGAACAGATTGGGCATACTTTACATTTGCTGCCATTAAAGAAATCGGTCTGTCATCTAAACTCGCAAATGGATCGGGAGAGGAGGGGCAAAGAGGACATGCGACTGGAAAATTAATTTGCATGAGAGTCTGAGCAAGAAGAGAAGTTGCCTTGGAGCTGCTCATTAGCCAAGCTGATGATGAAGCGAAAATAAAAAGAAGGTAAGTTTTAAGGCAGCTTTCTAACCAAGGTACTCAAACATCCATTTCCATCTGCCCGGGATGAGCAACTTTGCATGAATTAGGCTCATGTGCACCATATGTCTATTTATTTCCATCTTTATCCTCTTTGCAAAGCTGTCTGAAGACAGCATGCCAAGTTAGTGTTTTAGAGGTTCAGCAAGATCAGTGCCTGGAACAAAAAAGGCAACAAACCAAAAAACACCCCCAACAATCCTCCCAAAACAAAATGAAAATAAAACAAAACCCCTGCCTAATCACTTTCACAAGAGAATTAGCATAATTTGTCTCCACTTTAGAAATTTCTACTGACAAATACAATAGCTGAAACAAGGCAAGAGGTAATTAATAGCTAATATTCACTTTAATTGAGTTTAAATAACAGTTAGAAATGCACCAATTATCACCAGACAGGGATATAAACCATAAAAAAGATGGGCTGGGTAAACCAGGTCACTTAGTCCTAAGTGTGCAGGCCTGAAGGCAAGAACAGCTGTTTCTAAGCTATTCCCGACAATGTTCATCTGCTCTTTCCTCAAAGATTTCTGTTCCTGGCTGTCGTTGGGCATAGGAACTGCAGACTACTCTTGTAATCAGGACAGTTGTTAGGAGGAGGGAGCTTTTAGGTATTTAACTGAAAGGTAAACACAACAAAAATAAGCCCTTTGCAGTTAATTTATGCACACTCAGATTATGAACATACATCGCACCTGGACCTTCTGGGAAGTTACAACTTTTGTTACTAACGAAATGGAAGAGTCCACACTGGAAAGCCTCCTGAGCATCTGCTTTTGGGAGCTTTTGGATATAAAAGAGAAAAGGTGGCGGTGGCAAGGATTTGAAAGTGAAGTGTCCTCAGGGAGTTGAGATCTGGTCCACCATGAAGAAATGAGCTAGAAGAAGAGGTGTCCTAGCTACTTAGAAAGAAGATATCCACAGGCAATATAATGACTATGCATTTTACTGCCATATCTTCGTAACAACTTCCCTAATACGTCTTAGTTTTGGGAGGAAAGCATTAATGATTGATTTCATTTACTTCTGAAGCACAGATTTATGTGACTAAAAATACACAAAAAATTCTAAACATCTGGATTCTAATTCATGTATTTAATTCAATATTTGTTTGTACAACTTCAATCCGTTCTGTGGTATTTACTCTACATTTTTGTGATAACTGTGATATATACCGGCTCATTAAATGACTGCCAGCTGACAGAGGGAACTGCTTTGAATAATCCACATAATAATTGGCATGATGGTCTACAAAACTCAAGTATCTTCAGTGATTGTCCTGGAGGGCACAGGCTTCTCCTCAATGTTGTAAGAAATGGCTGAGCATCACAACCTTCATTTACAGCAGACAAGGTCAAGCATGGCCAGTTGGCAACATACATAGACTCTTAATTAATTTTCACTGTCTGCGTTAGGCTTAGCCAGCAAAGCTGTTACCAAGGTCTAAAGATAGTTTCCTCCAGAACAGGAGACTGATACTGGAAGAGTGACCAGAATCAGATACCAAGAGATAACACTTTAAACTCCTACTTCCATCCCTACTTCCATTCTACTTAAACCAAATACGAATACCACTCTCATGGTTGCTCTTAAGCAAAACTGTTTTGCTGATCAATTTTCAACAATAGTTACTCACTGGCTTTGTGTTTAATTCTGGTTGAGCTTTTTCAAAATTTACAAGGTTGGGGTTGGTCTCTTCTCCCAAGTAATGAGTGATAGAACAAGAGGAAATGGCCTCAAGTTGTCCCAGGGGAGGTTTAGATTGGATATTAGGAAAAATTTTTTCACCAAAAGTGTTATCAAGCATTGGAATAGGATGCCCAGGGAAGTGGCTGAGTTGCCATCCCTGGAAGTATTTAAAAGACGTGTAGATGTGGCGTTGAGGGATGTGGTCTAGTAGTCACTTGGTAGTGCTGGGTTAATGGTTGGACTTGATGATCTTAAAGGTCTCTTCCAACCATAAAAATTCAGTGATTCTATAACCTGTACTGTGGCCCTGTTTGCTTTATTGGGAAAGAGCTAACACCTAAATCTGCAATATGGTGTTAAGAACCAGGGATTGCTCTCTCCTGAGATCAGCATCTTCTGAATAAATGTGGATCCATGGATGAGAGTGCATCAAATGAGAAACATGATAAAATATTCAGAATGGAAAGATGCTTATCTAGCTAATTTAGCTACACAAACACAAAAGTCTGTGAGGCTTTAATGTCCAGCCACTGATATTTTCTGATGTTAGTCTCATGTTGCTTTTCTTATGTCACTCATGGTGTCTTGACTTTGCTCAGCAAAGTGATCACAGAACTTTTCAATCTTCCATTTACTCAAAAGATTCTGAAAATCTTTCACCAGTTAACAAATATTTTTGGTTGGTTGGTTGGTTGGTTGGTTTCGGTTTTTTTGTCTTTCTTCTTTGTATCTCTTGCAGGTTTTTAACACATACTCTTTCAGTATCAGTCTTACCTGCATTATATGTATAGACCAAAATAATTTAATTAATCTTGCAATAATCACATGCATAATAACAGAATGATGTGGGGTTGGAAGGACTCTGGAGATCATCTAGTCCAACCCCAATAATTTTTGCTATATCTTTACTCTGGGAAATCAGTTCATCTTGAACTGTTTGTAGGGTCCACCCTGGAGGTTAAATCCTTTACAGTTTCTCATTTTCTGAATGGCAGCCCTATTTGGATTAGTCAGTCTGCATTGCTTCTTTCTTGATATAAAAATTTGTATTCAGAGGGGCTAATTTGACTCATCTCGGAATTGGTCAAGTTTCCCAAACAATTCAGATGTCTCTCTAGAATTGCTCTGCCCTACTGAGATGCAATCATTGTCTTTCAGAAATGTTGTCAGCAGCAATTGTAGTCTTATTCCCAAATCATTGGTAACGACGTTGAATAGCTCTTACGGAATCTGCGTCAGTGATGATTTGCCATTGACAAGTTCTTTCTGAGATTAGTCATTTTACCAGCTCTTAATTGATTTTATATTTATATCTCTCTTTAAAAAAAATAAAAAATAAAAAAATCAGACTGCTGGAAATAAATAAACCCTTTAGAAAAATCTTATATTGATGCGGTTAGCAGCATCACAGATCTTGTTATCTCATCAGTAACATAATCAGGCTGGCTTGACAAGCACTCCTTCCATAAAAGCCCATTGACTGACATTAATTGTATTCTGACCCTCTGGTTCTTTATTGATTGCATCTAGTAACATTGTTTTCACTATTTTGTATGGAATTGATGCTCAGGCTTACCAGCTGATAATTGCCATCTCGTTTCTCCAGTACCACATGACATCAGTTTTGGACTTAATAGATCCACTTGCCTGAACTCTGTTATTTCTGATGAGCTTTAGCAACTGCATGAAGTCTTTGGAAACCATTACAAAGTTTTACTGTTGCCCGGAAAGACTGGGATGCAGAGCATCATCTTCTTTGGTTCCAAAACATCCCCTGGAAAACAGGCTGTTGCGTGGCCACTGGGACTGTCAGAAACATTGCAGCCCCTGTCTGCAAAAGTAGAGATGAGATCCCCGAGGAACCAGCTTCTAAGAATTCAGGGAGAAGGAGAAGGGGAACGGGACAATTCAGTCTCCCTTGTAAAAATGGATGTAAATGCAAAAGTATATCAAAGGATCAGAATACTGAAAAGAATCAGTATGCTTTGTGTGCTCTCTATATGGGTGCAAAAAGCAAATTCTTGGTGAAGAGGAGGGAGTGCTGAGCTCCTACCTAGACATTCACCCTGATTCCACAAAAGCTCATATCTATCCTGACTTTTTTTCTTCTTTCTTACACACAAGAAAAGACTTTCCTTTGGGGTTCCCTGCATAATTCTCAAAGGTTAATATTAGGAAGAAATTCTTTGCTCTGAAGACAGTGAGACACTGGCACAGGATGCCCAGAGCAGTTTGGATGCCCCATCCCTGGAGGTGTTCAAGATCAGGTTGGATGTGACTTTGAGCAACCTGCTCTAGTGGGAGGTGTCCCTGCCCATGGCAGGGGGGTTGGAACTCGATGATCTTTAAGGTCCCTTGCAACCAAAACCATTCTATGATTCTATGATAAAGCTTGGATATTTGTATTTGGCTGTCCCGGAGTGCTAGATGTTTACAGCAACCACAGTGTGGACGCCCTGTGAGATGTCTGCTGCTGGGCTTTGATGAGAGGAAGAGACAGATGAGGATTTGCATATTTATACAATCTGACCTCTTTACTGGTGTGATATGTTTATTACAGACGGTGTAGTAAGCAGTTGTTTTTGAACAGGACAGTGCAAGTGCATAAAGAAACGTAGGTACCTGCCTGTGTCTTTCGCATGATGTAGCAGACAGAAAGGAGGTCAGCTTCTCTTCTGTCAGCAAAAAATAATCTTTCCACCCAAGACATTGTGCAGGCAGGAACCTGAGTCCCTTGGCATGAGAGTCTAGCACGGCAAAGGGAGGAACAAAGAACACTTACAGATAAACTGTTCTAGAATCATAGAACCATCTAGGTTGGAAAGGACCTTCTAAGAATATTTTTAAGATCACCAAGTCCAACCCTAAGCCTAATACTTCATTTCAAAAGAGGTTTGAAGCCTTTAAAGTCTGAATTTCTTTGTGAAATCACTGCCGGAATGAAGGAGAGCCCTTGTCTGCATTTCAGGGATGGAGAGCAGGCAGCCATGGGATGGGGACTGAGGGCACTACAGAAAGCAAGAAGGAGCTTGCAAGATGGAGAAGATCAGTGGGAAATAGATAAGGGGAAATGCTGGATCATATTGGACTGGTGAAATTATGGGAGTCATGGGAGGACTCAAAACCTGAGCTCTGCTACCCAGGTTAGAGCTCTGGTTGTGTGGGGATGATGGCCAGTGAATCTGCTGGGGAACCTGCAGGACGCAGTTCCACTGTTAACAGATTTACTTGCCCAACTCCTCTCCGGGTCCCAGTCTCTGATTTTCCACATCATTAATACTTGTTCACTTCCTGGTTTTGGGCACAGGATCTGATGATCCTACAACACTTTATCAGCCACAGTTCACCACTGGCAGCTGATGCTTTCCAGGTAGTTGAAATTTCCCTTCTAGTTTTCTCATTTTTCCTTTCTCCAGCAGTGCCTGCAGGTCAAACTGGGAGTTGCTCATTAGCATGAAAGTCTCAGGATGGAGCGAAGGTCAGAAGTCTCCCTTTCTCCCCTCCATTGCATGCCGTGTGAGGGCATCCATCCACGCACACACAAACTGACACACAAGCGTCCTGTGCTGATTTTTTACGCATGCCAAAGCATGAAGGAGAACCCCTGCTTACTGAACACACTCAGCACTTACTGTACACTGATACACTGCTTACAGTGTAGCTGCAGATGCCTGAATCATACCCCCAGAAACACGAGAGTAAACCCACCTGCCGCCTACTGCGTGCGTGGATGTAGGGGCTTGGCAAGCATAGCCATCCACGTGTCTGCTGCTCGCCATGCACACACATGGATCATAGAATCACAGAATTGTTTCGGTTGGAAGGGAGCTTTCAGATCAGCAAGTCCAACCATCAACATAACACTGCCAAAACCACCACTAAAGCATGTCCCTAAGCACCACGTCTACCCGTCTTTTAAATATCTCCAGGGATGCTGGTTCCACCACCGGTTGTCACGGTTTGGGCTGAGCTGGCCACTAAAATGAACACCAGATGCTCTCTTTTACTCCTCTCCCTTTCAAAGAAGGGTGAGCATCTCCCTTCAGGGAGAAAAGGATGAGAGAGAAGAGAGATTCATGAGTTTAACAAAGAAACTAAACTACTTGAATGAAAATATTAATAAAATAATAAAAAGGAAACAATGAAATAAATACAATATACAGTATTGAGCTCCCAGGAGGATGATCACATCACCGACAGGCACTGGGGAAGTCCCAGACTGTACTCAGCAACAGATGGGAACTGGATTCCGGCTCTGGACTCAGGAACACACGGATGAAGATCAAAGGCAGACGAAAAGACTGAGTCTTCCTTGGACACTGGCCACTGAAGAAAGAAGGCTGACCCCTTTGATCCCTCAGCCTTTATAATGAGCATGGGGCTGATGGGATGGAATACCCTGTTGGTCAGTTTTGGGGTCACCTGTCCTGTCCACTCCTCCCCACAGCTGTGACACCTCTACACTTCTCTGTTTCCCGCCATCCAACGAGGCAAATAGCAAAGTGAGCTGACCTTGGTTGTTATAGCAATAAGTAGAAGCAGGAGCTTCTCTGCACACCGTTCCTTGGTATAAACTAGAAACAGTCAGGTCTTATCACTCTGGAAGCAGATACTGTCAGGAAAATGCGCCATTAATTTGAGAATGTTCGGAAAAGTAAAATTACTGGAAAGAAAATTGTTTCTGTTTTACCGCAAACCATGACACGTGGACCACAGTCTCTACACACACACGTGTGTGTGCAGGCTTGTACCTCCCCCTTGCAGGCTGGAACCAGTCATCCTGGCTTGCTGCACTCACACATACCCAGACACTGGGTGCTTGAAGCGTGCCCGCAGCCTCTCATACACAGAAATATCCCTGCTTGCTCAAAACAGCCCCATCTTTCCTTAAAGCCACACGCACGGGGCTTGGACATGCACTGCTGCAGGTCTCCGAGCAGTCTTATTTTCTGTGTGTGAGTGTGTGCACACACAAAATTCATCACACGCACACACATAGGGCTTGCTATATCCGTGCAGCTCCTTGAATATATACAGGCAACCACCTCTTCACAGCCTTATGTTTCAAACCCTACAGTGATTTGTTCATCCCCAAACCTTATTTTGCTTTTCTGTCTGCAATATATTTGAAATATAGATATCACATTAATTTTTGAAGTAACATTAACTCTTCCCTGGAAACCTTGCCTGGTTTTATGTGCTGAAGCACACTCACAACACACATGCAGATCCCCTAAAATACACTCTCCAGGCATCCGTGCACAACGCTGCGCACACCCCGATGCATGCGTGGGTGCATATGTGAGGAGAAATCAATTTTTCTGGTGGTTTCCTGTGGTGCCTCTCACCCCCTCAGCTTAATCACACAAGAAAAAGCCATGCTTCACGTCTCATCCATCAGCCTGAAGACGGAGACACCGAACTGTGACTCCTCAAGCCTCTGTCCTGGGGGCCAGAGGGGTCTGGAGGGATAAAGTGCTCTGTGGTGACATCCTCACAAGTGGTCCCTCTGCACCCAGACGAACACTATTGCCTGCTCCCCTCTAGATCTCCATAGTTCTCTTCTTTTTTCTCTGGATTTCTATTTGCTCCTCTCTGTGTTTCTTAAACTGATTGTTTTTTCCTCTCTCACATTTAAGTAAAGATACAGGTTGCTTGTCATCTGACCCACTGCATCCCTTCTTGGTTTCCAGCATCCCTAAGATATGTTAATATCAAGGATGTCAGGAAGCAGGGAAAGGTCAGACAACCCTCTTCTTGCTGTGGTGTTCCCATCAATTTTCTGACTTCAGAGACTCAAAAGCAGCAACAACAAAAGACCTTTTCAACTGCTGCTATAACAAAAGCATGGAAATTTCTTTTTCTCCTGTCTTACAAAGGAGGGGAGGGAGGGAGCAGCCCAGCAGGCAGTGAGGGAGAAAGAGGGTCTTCCAGGGGCAAAGCATTGTGATTCAGGAGTGCTAAACACCTCTCCTTTATGAGCATTGAGTTCTGTGATCATGCTCAAATCCAGACTTGTCTGGAAGAGCGCTGAGCACAGGATATGGTTCAACTGGTGTACTTAAGGTCTGTCCATGTTCTGGTGAGGAGAACTCCATCTCCACCTCCAGGCAGATGTTCCTCTTTTGTCTCTTCCTATGCAATCATCTGTCTCCAGGCAGGTAAATAAAATTAGCTGGAACTCCTTGTCTGCTTTGAAGCCAAGTGAGACGTCACTGCTCATGAGTAACCTTCTCACTTGGGATATAAGGTGGTTTTTTCCATTCTGCTTATTCCCTAGACCACAATTGCCCACTATCCGGTGATTCCTGCAGAAGTGCTTGTAAGAACAGGCCAGGAGTGTGTGAAGGTGCAAGCTGACATTTTATCAGCAGAGCTGATTGCAGGACAGAACAAGAGTCTTTTATCTATGCATTTCAGCATGCTAGAAAGGAATGAGCCTTTCAAAGGGTAGCCAGTCAATAACACAGATAGAGAGCACGAGTCATAACACTCAGAGGTGTAAGCTCATTTCAAGCCTGCCTTTCATCTTCCAGGAGAGGATGGGATAGGGACAGGCCAATGAGGTGATCACAGACCAAGTAGCAAGTACATGGGATGGCATGCAGGGTGCTGCTGTGGCTTGACACAGAGCATGTCAGAGAAGATGTCACCAAACAGCAGCTAGAGGGCAAGGCTGGTGGTAGGGGTCCATCAGGTACACACCTTTCCTTCCCTCCTCTGCCACTGACACATCTTGCAGTGTTGGTATCCCCAGATCCCATGAAAGAGGGAGCTGGCCAACTATCCTGGAGGTGGCTGTGATAAGTTTGACAATAGGGTTAAGAAGAATGTATGGTTCTCCATACATTGGAGAACATCTCCATACATTTCCATACAGTGTATGGAAAACTTGTCACATCTACCTTAGAATCGTCTTTGGAGACATGACAGTCTAATTTTCATGCATCATTCTTTTGCTGACCACCATTCTTTTGCAGCTGGATAAAGGCATTTTGACCTTCTGGCTGGCTTCTCTGCTGACAAATTTCTCTCTCCTCTCACTCTGAATGTCACCAAATGATAGCGAGTGCCAATGCCCAGCGATCAAGGACAATCCAGCAGAGTCTGGGTATGGTGGGAGAAGAAGGGAGGGACTGGTTACACCTTACCGAGACAGCACCACCAGGAGAAAAGTTGCATCATTTGTACCAAAATGCATCGTACAATAACAAGGGAAGAGCCAATCAAGCAGGCAGCCTGAGGCCAAAATGTGCAATCAGATGAGAAGACAATGTAGCAGGAACGAGAGAGAGGAGTGAAGGATCGGAGTCATTTTTTGAGAGATATGGAAAAGCAAGAGAAGGATTGTAAAGAAACCTTATCTCGTTCCCGCCTGTTCTCCCACACTGCCATCGGGATTATGCAAATGAATCATTCAAGTAGATTTCCCTGGTAATTAAAAACTCTGCTCTTTTTAATTAAACTTTCCCTCCAGACTGAGGGTTTTTTTTTTTTTGTTTTTTGTTCCCCCTTGAGAAACTAATCTTTACAAGGCTTTTTTTTTTTCCCCCTCCTCTCTTCTCTTCCTCTTTCTTTGTCTTCTCTTTCAACATTGTCAAGGCCCATCACGAACTGACTTAACACTGAGTTAAATGAGAACTTGCTGGAGAAGGCAAGAGGGGAAAACTTTGAATCTAGGTTGAGGCAGGAAGTGGGGAGTTGGACTTCAGAGCGTGGGAACTAGTTTAAGAGCTTGTGAACAGGAGCAAAAAGAAAATATGAAAGGAAAATCAAACAAAGGTAAGACGCAAAAAAAAAAATACAAGTTTGAGTGTTTCTAGCTCTTGAGATTTGTCTGGTAGGATTTTGGCAAGCAGATATAATTAGTAGCATATCTCTAACGAACTCAAGGCGCTTGAATATTTAACTGTGGGTCACAAGATATTTCATAGTCTTTTTTAGATGCAGCTGATGGACACGGGGTCTGCATCAGATAGACGCAAATTTAATGTTGTGAGCGTGTTCTTCTTTATCAATTCTTTTAGGGTTAGGGGTGGTGTTTCAATGAAGGACATGGGTGCTTGTGCTGTTGTCATCATCACTGCAGTGTTCCATCCCTCCTGAGGGACTTCTTCTCCCTCCCTTCTTTGTAGCAGACCCCTCAGAAGCTGGAAGGGTGGAGAAAGAGAACAGGGAGAAAAGCAAAAAAAACTCCAGAGCTTCCACCTGTTGATTTCCATGAATTTGCCAAGTAGTGGCCAATGGAAGAGTGACTACCCACCTGAGACTTTCTGGACCTGGAAGGTTCACAACAGGCTTCTTTCTCATTGTAGCTTCCTGCTGCTTGAAGAGCAGATCATAATCGTTGTCCCAGCTTTCATCTCTCACCTGGTTTCAGTATCCTGAGTATCTATAGAAACTCAGAGAGGAACCCCTGTGGTCCTATCAACAGAGATCTTCAGAAGGTAGGCATTTCTTCAGCTTGGTACCAAAGTTGGCCATACTCTACAATTTCCAGGAAAGACATCCATCCCAGGCAATCTCAGCCCCTTCCATGTGCCTGTTTCCTGAATTATTGATAGGTGAGATTTGACTCCACACCAGGCTGAGACCATTGTGCAGGGAACAAATTCAGACTTTGTAAAAAATGTGTCACTTGTATTTGCTACCAGGAGTCATCCAAGGCCCATGTGGACCTGATGGATTATGCAAGACCTGATATAACTTGCCAAGACCCTGGTCCTACAAAGACAGCTTACTTTGAAACTTATGGTGCTGGTATTCAGAACCAGGTTTTGCCACAGGCTCCTTGTATGTCTGTGAGCACTTTAGATGTAGGTGGGAAAAGGACTCATCTAATTAAGATGTCCTCATTTGAGCAAGTCAACCTGTACAGTCAATGAAGAGGAATTCAATAGTCAGTGGTGTCAGCCTGGATTAGATTCCTGCCTTTGGTAGATGGATCGCATGCTAAATTTCATTGACACTTGCTAGCAAATCCTTAGCCTGTAACAAGAGAGCTGGTTCTTATGGAGACATGGTCTTTGTATACACTTGATAAACTCAGTCCTTAGTCAAACCAGGTGAGATCTTTACATTTCTATACATGGAAAAAGAAATGTGCCTCCAGAAGGAGGGAAGAGTTACCCTCCAGCCTCAGGATCCAGAGATGCCTGTTCCTCCCCACTTGTCACAGAGAGCCTGGGTGATAGATTTGCCTGGATTCCTGTGGTTGGTTTGTTGTTTTTTTTTTTTTCAGCTGAGATAAAGAGAAGAATTCCACCTGAAAGCAATCTTCCCAGCATGCTTCATCTTGCTATGGATTGCTGGTTGTCCCCACGGTTGCAAAATAGCATTCAGGGTGTTGGGTAACTACACTGCTGGCTAATCCAGCCTGAACCCCGTGCTGCCACAACTCAGCTTGGTGTAGAATCGCTCTCCACACAAATCACTGAAGCCCAGGTAACCCCCACAAGTCTTTCTGCACCCCTGGTAGACAGCACATAGGGTAGTTTGGGGTCCTGGATGGGTGCAAGACCCCAAACAAGACAAGACTTTCCTGCTAATGTACTGAGCTCTGCTCTCCTCTTAGAAATTACCGCCTCTCACCAGTGCAGAAGGAAGATCTGTTGGTGACTAACCACAGCCAAGTACCTCCTAAGGAAAATACACTACTTCCATCTACTGCCTCTTTAAATCTGCATCCTATTCCTATCTCAGGGAGGAATTTTTAACCTTGATGTTTTATCTTCACAACACAAAAGCTCCTGTTTTTAAGTGCTACACATTCTTCAAAGTTTGGGTTTTGGTTTTTTTTGGTAAGGAATTATCTTTTTTTTTTTTTTTTTCCCAAGCAATGCCTCACGCATGCGGATGACTTACATCAGGGTGTGTGTAAATGTACACAGACATGATGTGAACTGGCAGACAGAATAAGTCCAGAGGAGATGAATTGTCTGAGAGCTGATGATACTTTATTTGTCAGGCATTAAATGCAGTTATTAGACACATGTGGAACATATCGCATGTAGGGAATCAGAAGAAGTGCTCCATGAATAAAATGTTTTTGAGGATAAATAGAGTTGTTTTTCACTATTTCTTTTTCTCCAGCATTTCTCCTATTTGAGGCATATGTAATGACCATGAAGAGCAAACACAACTCCTTGTCCTATGTCTGCCTGGCTTCTAACCACCTTTTTCTTCCTGCAGATTAAAAAAATAGCATGACAATTCCAGGAGGGGATATTTACCAGCTATTTTATCATGCCTACAACATGCTCGCTCCCCAGACAGGTCAGGATTGGTGCAGCATAGTGTCCATTACAGATATATGGATGTTTCTTGTGCCCATTTGGTCTGAGGTCTCCCAGATGTGTTGGGCATCACAGCTGTGGTATAGGGTGCATCATCAACTAGTTTCTAAAAGTTTGGAATTAGCTGGTGTAAGAAGCCAAAGGGAAGAGTTGGGAAGTTAGAGTGAGATCATCTTCTTTTTAGTGTGGTGCAGAAATTCTTCAGCAGACTTCAGGGAGAAGAGAAACTCTGCTCTAGCTCAAGTCAAACAATTGAAAGAACACCATTTTCAGCAACAGATGTCAGGTATTCAAACATTTCTTTACAATGTTGAAAAGGACAGAATGTTTCAGTACTTCATCTAAAATTGCCTGTTTGAAATAGATCCCTTTCTTTTGTCTGAACAATATATTTTAAGACTTGGAAAAGAAAAAAACCAACAACAACAACAGAAAAAAACCAAAAAAGCAAAATAGTGTGTTCTGATGTCACTGAAACAAACCTTTTATTTCAGGCAAAGTTTTCTCTTCTGATGTCTTTGAAGTTATCAGCATTTATGGGGATATTCAATTTCAGAATTGAGAAATTCAGTAAGTGCCGGAATTTCCCGTGAATCAAAAAGTCTGGTCCACTTTTAACTAAATGACTTCCCAGCTGCTAGTTCTACTTCCATCCACATCAGCGTGGAAATGGATTTTTACTTTTGAACAAAGTTTCCTTGCAGTGATCTCTGATGATCTCACATTGTCTCCCTGAGCACCGACCCTAAGAAAAATGTTTCCTCTCTCCCTGTTCTTCTGCCTTGTCTTGATTAAGTCTTGTACTTTATGTTCTCTGATACGTTCCTTCTACCTTCATGAGAAATTAACTGGCATAATTTATTCATTTACATTCAGATGTTGCAGTGTAGACAGGAGAGGCTGACAAATGGGTTCACACAGGCTGGTTAAATGTGGCAAAGCAATAGGTAAAGCTCAGATAAGGTTATTTCATCAAGGGATGAGAAAGGATGCCATCAAAGAGAGGAGCTCCCTTCAAAAAGAGCAGAAACCTCTGTTCAAGTTTCTGCCCATGTCAATAAATGACAAAATAAATTATTCTTCATGCAAAGTAGACAGAAAGTAGTTTTTTCCTTGACCTCTTTGCCAAGAATGAATCCTGGGTTTCCCCTGTAAGAACAGCTGACAACACTGACACTTGAAAGGTGGTGAATGTAATCATGTTCTCTTTAATAAGGTCACTGACTGTTTCTGAAGATCATGGCATGCTGCTATCAGGTTTGACGATGGCAGTAAAGGTGGAACTGATTAGTGCGTGAGATCTTTCACTTGCAAATCTGTCCTCTGCCTTTTCATTCCATGAATGATTAAGGATTCTTGGATTTTAATTTTACTTTTTTCTCCTTCCCAGTTTAAAGATTCAGGACCAATGGCAGAGACTAATAATCGGCTGATTAATTTCATAGAAAAGCAACAGATTGCCATTTTCTTTTATGGCCAAGTTACTGCAGATTGTGATTGAGCCAAATCCCAAACATCAGCAAGGCACTGGCTTGGAAGTTCAGAAAAAAAGGGGTACAATTTCAGGTATGATCTCTAGGGTTTGCATCCCAGAAAAGCACCTTGATGGCTGAAATGTAGCTTAAATAACTTTTGCCTCTTCTCCTCTGATCCAATGAAGCTGGGACATTCCTGGGGAGATAGAAGACCTCTGGAGCCAGATCTCACATAAACTGGATGTCTGTATCAGCATATTGGACTAGGACAAAGGATCAGCCTGCTTTAGATTTAGCAAACAGCTTGCTGTAGATTTGGCAAAAAAAGATCATCAGGGGGCTGGAGGAGCTCCCCTGTGAGGACAGGCTGAGAGAGTTGGGGTTGTTCTGCCTGGAAAAGAGAAGGCTCTGGGGAAGACCTTAGAGCCCCTTCCATTATCTAAAACAGGCTACAGAAAAGATGGGGAGGGAGTCTTTGTCAGGGAAAGGAGTGATAGGACTAAGGGTAACGGTTTTAAACTGAAAGATGGGAGATTTAGGTTAGGTATTACCAAGAAATTCTTTACCTTGAAGGTGTTGAGACACTGGAACAGGTTGCCCAAAGAGGTGGTGGATGCCCTGTCCCTGGAGGTGTTCAAGGCCAGGCTGGATGGGGCTTTGAGCAGCCTGGTCTAGTGGGAGGTGTCCCTGCCCATGGCAGAGTGTTAGAATTAGATAATCTTTAAGGTCCCTCCCAACCCAAACCATTCTATGATTCTATGATTCTTTGATTCTATGATTACCAGAAAAGCTCTATTTTGTCATAGAGTAAAAGAATGCTACCATCTTAGGTCACTTGGACAACTCAGGACTGTAAGACAGATTTTTCCTACACAACACAGTGTTCAGTTCCTTTTCTTGAATCTTCTCCACTTGCTCCAGCCCTCTGATGGCACATGGCTTGTGGGCATCTGAATCCCTTTCTTGTAGCTATGACTTCCTGAGGTTAATGACATCTGGTCTTCCTGTGCTGCTTTCCAAACCTTCAGCCCTGGGATTCCCACTGATATGATATAAACTATAAATTAGAATACTAGGATGATTTTTCTATTATTCTGCTGCATTTGTCATCTTTAATTTCATGTGGTTAACCCTAATTGCATAAATAAATATATTTTTTTCAAACAGAAATACCAAGCATTTCTATTTATGTATCTTTTCCTGTTCCTCTTGGGAAAAACCAGACAGATGGGATTTATTTTTTAATCATTAAAATGTTATCAAATTTTCATAACAAATAGTTGCTTCGTATTTAAACAGTGTCAGAGCAGAAAACAGGTAGTCAGAAGTTACATCTGCCAAACAAAACAACAGGATACTAAGCCCTGATCTACTTGCAGGGTCACACTTCAAACACACATTACTTAAATCAGGGGGTCCTGAGGATACTTTCAAGATACTGGACTAGAAGCACTTGAGCTTGGAAAATGAGAATAACAGGCAGCCCTACTGTATTCCATGCTAAATAGTGACAGTTCATTTTTCTTTCTAGAAGCATACCACAGAAATCAATGAGCTTAATGGCCCAGCTATGAACTTCTATGAGGTGGCAAAAGCTATGACTGTGGAGTCCAGCTTCTCCCAGTGACCAAAACCAGCTGGAAGCTGAGAACCTGCCCTTAATAATGACTGGTACCAAACTCTGAAGGAATGGAATGAAAGAAGAATATAACTTCCCTTGAAGGACTTTGGTGAAGGGGGGGAAGAGGACTCAAATCCTTTGTCTTTCACAACATGATGTGTTGCAATAGGAAGCATAACCCTTGGAGTTTCTAAGAGGATAGTGGGGTATCTTGGGACAGCAGTGAAATATCTGAGGTAGTTCCCAGAAATTACTTAGTTCATGTTATGCAAATAAATGTTGGAAAAAATTAAGATCCTTTGGCCTCTTGAAAGTAAAGTGCAGTGAAAATGGTACTTGGAGTAGGGAATGCACATGGGACTCCTCTGAGTGAGTGCACAGAAGGTGTTTCCAGCTGCTGAGCATCCCTGATTGTAAGTTGTACTGGGTGGAAGAGATGTCAACAGAACCTCAAACACATGCCCTTGGTTTGCAGGTGAAATTCATCCCATTTGGAAATGGTATCTGTGTTATTTTAACTGTGTTGATGGGAGTCATTTGTGAGATATAGAATGCAAATCACCCCAAGAACTGTACCACAGAGGTACGTTTGAGCTAGATTTTTATATATATTTATCTTTGCTTTTCCTTCTTTCCCTTTCCCTTTCCCTTTCCTTGGCTTCCTGTCCCAACAACAGCTTAGAGGGGAACAGACCACAGATTTTTTTTCTGTCTTGTTTTCTCTAGAAATGAAGTATTTCTCTAGAATTAATATTAAGCTATAAAACTTTCTTCCACAATAGCTAGGAGAGGATGACAACTGCTTCAGCACAGACTGAGGCCATGGCCATGCTATACAGTAAGATATTTCAAGCTGGTATATAAACCTTGCTAAGTTTTTGACTGAATTCAGGTTTTAGTTTGAATTACTGGCAAGGAACAGATTCAGGAAAAGGGAATCCAGCTAGTTCCTACCTGTGTCTGGATCTCTGTTTTATTTTGACAGGATTGCATTAATTCTGCTGAAGTCACAGGCTGAATTCTGCAGCTACTTGGATATACCTAGGCCTCATTTTTTTGGAGGCATTCTCTCTAAGCCTCTCTTTTTTCTCCCCAGAAAAAGCATTCATACTTGCCTCTGTAGAATTGTGATGGTTTCTCTGCTGCAAAAGTGTTTTTCTTGGCATCAAGTCTGATACTAATAACTCAGAGCTGGGCTCTTCTCCTTGAGTTCAAAGAGTCACTGCTTGAATGATAGCTGCTCTTGGCTCTGATATTATGTGCCCCAGATGTAAGAGAAGGATAAAAACCCAGTGGGTTTGGATGAATCACTGACTTTTATTGAGGAAGCCATTAGAAGAGAAGTGGAAGATGCCTTGCTTTGCTACAGGCAGCAAGGCTTCACTCATTACACGTCCTCTGGCTGAACTAATATGAATGAAAGAGCCAGAAGTCAATTAACTTGCAACCAAAAAGCCCTGCCATGGCTTGTCCTCGCAGTGAATTTGACTTTGGCTGTCTCAGGGCTGTTCCTAAAAACCATGCAATTTTGTCAAAGGAAAACAGGCACACATCCACACTGCTGAGTAATTGAGATGGCAGTTAATAAATCTGGTCCGTGGCAACATTACACATCTGCTCATGTTCGTACATGAAAGGATCCTCCCAGCTAAATCCCTCAGACTCCATTCTCATCTGTGTCCTGCCAGTCAGTGGGGTGGGTGCTACCCAAACCAGATGCTGCTGGGCACTGAGGTGTTCATTCTCTGCAGAATTAGTGATGGCGCTGTCCTAGAAAGCTAATATATCAATAGCATCTTCTATAGCAGAAGGGAGAACAACTTGAAGAGGAGTTTGGTCTGTGCTGTCAAAAGCAGGATGCAGTATCAGCAAAGCACAGGTGATGGCAGCAAAGTATAAAACCAAGACAGCTGGGAAGATACCAGATACATTTAATAAGGAGCAAAGAAACGTATAAATAACTTTCTGAACTTTGGGGTCTCTGCTGATTGGAAACGAAGCACTATCAATACACCTTCCTGCAGCAGAGCAACATTCACCTTCATTACAACTGCACCTGCTAGAAAAATATTTACTTAAGCAGTGTCTCACAATGGGTATAACAGACAGAGGTGTAATTGTTCCCGAGCTAATTAATACAGATACGATATAGTCCCTGTGGAACTCATTGCCACTTTCTTCTCTATTGTTAGAAGCTTGTGACTTTCAAAACCATCTTCCTTTCAGAGGAATTACAACTTGGGGAATACATCTGAGATCACTGTCATTATAATTATTCCTGGACAACGGTGTGCATTGGTGTGATTTCTTGCTTGGGTCACTTTCCCCTTGTTCCCCTGCACTGGTAACACATTTTTAATTGTGATTAGTCCTCGCTGAGAAGGTAGGTGTGTAACTCCACAGGTATTTGTGTGCTTGCTCAAGCACTTAAGCAGTAAGTCTGGCAAATATGGACACGGTTGTTTACACAAAGAAACTTTCTTCTTCCGCATCCTCTGAGAGGCAGAGTCTGATATATCTCCTTTGCATCACTTAGAAATGCTACTGAAGGACCACATTGGTGTCCTGTCCATAATAGGAACGCTTGAGTGATAGACTTGGCTATCAGGATTTTTGTCTGGGCTGTGTATGGTTTAGTGTCCCACATTCCCAGGGTCTGTACTTCTCAGGTGGACAGAGTACTTCCCATCCCCTCTTAAGACCCTATCACCCTTTTTTCACATGTGGAATGGCTAATTAAGCATCCTCTGGATGGTCTTCCTATTCAGTTATCTTCATGCCTACAGCACAGGGAGATCTCTTGCTTTTTTTTCAGAGGGGATTAAATTAACTCTGTTCCTCCATTTGCACACCTCAGCCATAGGGACTGGTTTCCAGACATGCACAATCTTTTAGAGCAGTCAGTTCTCGGTGGAAATGTAGTCCCGTGGCTCAGTAGCCAGCACCAGCTTCCCCAGTTCCACTAACAAATGTAATAAGCAGCCCTGGAGCCATCAAGTCACTTTGCATCTAGATGATGTGGGATCATCCGAAAGCTTGCTCACTGCCTGGCAACTGTAATAGGTGTTAAGAGTTGCAGTGAAAGGGCTGCTTAACTTGACAACTAACAACATACCCTGGCCTTTCTGTGTCTGTCACTGTCTGAATAATACATTTTGTCAACGGCCTGATTTTTTAACAAGTCCCTTGTATCACCTGTTCAAAGCCAGGGGAAAGGCAGGGAGCCAGTGAAACTCCTGCTAGAACTGGGGCTGGAACAGCCTTGATTTTGCCAAGGTAGGGAAAGATCTGAATCATCCCAGGAAAAAGAAGGTGAACAGTTCAGTAAAAGCCTTTGGCAAAATGTGAGAGTGTCATTTACATGGGATGGACAGTAAAAAGCACAGGCTTTTCCTCAGGAGAAGAGCAAATGCCCCCACATTTTGCAATAACGAATGTGTCTCATCAGTGACTGTGGTGCAGGTCACAGTGAGATCGTGGGACAGGCAGTGGGATCCTCAGCCCTCCCTGTCCTCCCACATGTGATCACTCATGGAGTAGCTCAGCTCTGACTTGACAAGCTCATAGGTCACTGCAGAGCAGCTATGGGCTGCTCCAAGGACTTCAGGGACTGCCACAAAACACTCCAACGTCAATGGCTCAACTTGACAGGGGCTGTTCCATAATGACACAAGTGCATACCTCTTATCTTTGTTGACACCAGACAACGAAATCCAGCTGAAGTCCCCTCTTAGACCTCACAGTTAGATGAAGGTAGCGCTGGGGTTCAAGCTGGTCTTGGATACCTCATTTATTTCAAGCCAACAGGTGAACACTGAGCCAAAGCAACTTTCCGACAGCTCTGTGGGTTCCTCATGGAGGAGAAAACCAGAGTGCCTGATGCCACAATTGCACTCTGGTGGCAACTGTGCCGGCTGTCCAACATGTTACCAGTAAACAGGTGAAGTGTGGAACACACTGGGTTGACTGTCACTCCAGGAGTCTCTGGGCTGGTGCAGAACATGTACAGCCTCTCTGTCTCCATGCGCCATCTGGAAAGCAATGATATTAACACTCCTCAGTACTGTTTAGGTTGTAATCATTCAAAGGGACAGGCTTTTTCTTACTAACAGCTCCTTGCCTCAATCCCAGCTGAAGCTTATGGGTGACTCTGTCATACAAAGACTTGTCAAGAAGTGGTAGTTCAAGGTGGAGCTGTGTTTATGATTTGAAGTTTGTGAGGAAGCATAAGCAATAGTTAAAGCTAAGGACTCCAAAAATACCACATACATACGTTCAGCATTGCTAACACTCCTCAGTTATTAAGAAATCTTTCAATCTGTGCAAAGCCCCCTTATTTCCATATTACCAGAGAAGGAGATAAGTGAAGTACATCTGAAGAGATTTTATCTGAGCCCTTAGAAGATGTTAGGAAAAAAAGACTCAACCCCTTCTCGTTTTTACGATGCTGAGAGAGCCGATCTTTGGCAGAGGTCTAAGGAAACTACACTTGCTACAAAGACAGCTTTCTGCTTGGGCCTTTGTCCCAAAGGTCTTACTTACAGGAACAATACTTATCTCTTCTCACTTAGGGGAGTTCCTCCTGGGAAAAAAAAAAAAAAAAAGGTGTTAATAGCACTCAACTGGAAGTGATCCGTCTCTTCTTAATTTAGGCAGCCACAGCGTGACTGCTTCCAGCTGAGCTGGCCCGGGTTGCAGGTTGGGAGGAAGACATGCTGTTTGAGTTGCACATGGATATCTGTGGAGGAGAAATGGGGATTGTGAGAGAATGGGGAGCTATAGATGAGAACGGTGCAAAGCAAAAATTCCTCAGGCTGTTGAGTTTAGGTACAAACACATAAAATCAGTTCCCATATCTTCTTCACCAAAGCATCAGGACATCTTTTCTACCTTGAGACCCAAAATGCAGCTCACCTGTAGATCCAGCATTGGAATCCTGGGTAGAGGGAGGAGCCACAGTGCTGCATGCAGTTGGGTCATGGTGGCAGGCTCTCCAACTCTCACACAGACTAAATCTGCAGTCCTTTCCTTGTCACATGTCCTGTGCCACATGTCCCTCTCTTACAAGTCACCGTGGAAGATATTTTCATGGTTTGAGATGTGGGAAAGCACAAAGCTAGACTTTTCAATGATGCTGTGTGTGTAATATTACCATCTGAGGTGGATATACCTGACTATAAGAAATGGAGATGCCACCAGTCATCCTGAAAGTATAGTTATTGACTGATATTTAGACCCCAGTATCATTAGAAGTTTAACTTTGAACAAATCTTAAATGTCTCAGCAATGGAAGAAACTTCCAAGGCATCTTGTCCCTACATTTGCTATGGCCAGAAATCACTCACAGGTATTCAAATCACTCAAAACACTTATTTCTTTCATTATTTTTCACAAAAGGCCTGAGCTGAGAAACCAATCCATTACAGGGATCTGATGGATTGCTGAGTATTTATGGAATGTCACCTAAAATAACTCATAGCAAATAGGTGTTTGCCTGTTTGTATGATGCAGTAGAAATTACTTACACGTTATTGCGCTGCTATAGGATACAAATGACAGTCATTTAAAACAAATAAAAGCTTTAAATCAGTTAACACACTTTCTTTTACTTCTTCACATTATTTTTTTAAAGGGCAAGCTATTTAAAACAACCAAACTGGATTGTTTATTCATTATTTCTGACATTGAGGAATTATTTTTCAAGGGGATGTGAAGAAAAACTCTTCCTGGACTAGTATTAGGTAAGATGCACATACATGTGTCTCTCCTGTGGTAGAAACTACAGGTTTCATCTCTAAACCTGAATTTTCAGCTTGATGGTGTTAAGGCACAAATTTGTTTAAAGGCTGGCGGTGGAAGAGATTTGTTTAATTTTAAGTATGCAGAGCTTTCTTTTGCATTTCTATAAATTTGCACAAACACAGGAGGGGAAGTTAAAAAGAAACAAAACAAAACAAAGGAATAGTTTGGAGGGAAGATTTGGCGATTTTGCTCAGATTTTGCAATTCTAGAAACATCAAGTGATATAAAATGGGAAGACTGGGAAAGATTTCATAGAAGGTAAGATGAAGCTGATTATGTGATTTTCAAAGATGTGCTCTTGGAATTGCCAAGCCTGGGGAAAAAGGTGTGTTGGATCAGAAACAAGGTCTGGTCAGAGCAGGAAGACCTTTCCCCTTACAGCTTTATTCACCTCTAAATCACCTTTTTTTTTCCCCCTATCCATCCTGTCCATCCATCCTAACAGGAATCCTTCAAGTCAAAGTCTTTTTACATCTCCTTGTCTCCAGGAAGGAGTTACCAGGGCAGCTACACAGACTTAAGGAATGTTTGCTAAGGCTGTGGGTCAGGCTTGTCTTTGTGGTTTTTGTTTGCATCGCACCAAGCACCATAGGTGGAACTGCCAGGTGTTTTTACAACCAGAAATAATGCAAAAAGGCATACTGGTAAGATAATTATTAAGTGCAAAGGCAGATTTAATCTCCAACCTCTTGTTTTATTTAGTAATAGTGACATTTAACTTTACTTATATATAATTTCTCTCTAAAGTGGGGCTGTTAAAAATATAGAAGAAAAATCTCTACACATCTCCTCCTTTTCTACCACTGAGTTTGAGTCACAAGGCAGTTCATTTTTAGATAGCCCAAGTTCTTAGCCTGGAGTGTTTCTGGCTCCTCACAAAACAGAGTTTACCGCATCTGTGCAATGATAATTTTGCACACCCAGCGAGGTGCTGTGATGAGTACCCGAGCACTGTTCTTTTACACGGTGCCAGCAACAGATGGGATCTCCTAGTAAAAGACTAAAAACCTGTATGATCTGCATAGATGTTAAGCTGTTATCACCATGTTCTGCAGAAGTGGCTTTGCTACTTTGGCAGGGCGATCGCTTCTCCTGGGATAGTATGATTAAACTATTCCAGGAGTGGACCAGGAGGTGGTAGGCATTCTATCTCTCACTGTGCTGCAGTGCAGGTGGAAGATGAGAGAGAAGAGGTGGCAACAGAAAAAAAAGTGGAAGGACACAGGGAGACGACAGGGGATCCCAGTTAAGGCTCCTTTGAACATCAGTGGTCACTGCATGAGGTCTCATTTGTTTCATCTTCAGGAATTTGGGTTTGAAAGTAATATGGAGATAAGCTGACATTGATAACCTCAACAACAGGTTGATTTCTTGCACGTGGAGTGAATTAGAAAGTGAATTGTCAAGCTTGTGGAAACTCCTGATATCTTATTTTCAGCCCTAACTGAGGAAAGATATGGGACTATGAAAGGGTTTTTTTTTTTTGGAAGAAGATTATTCTCAGGCTGAAGACCTATGTGGGCATTTTAAAAGAAAAAAAAAAAAGAAAAAAGGGAAAAAAAGCCTTTTTATACATTTTCAGATTGAAATGTCTGATTTTTAGGTCTTTGTAGATCCAGGATGGAATGTTTCCATTTTAAGTGGAAAAGAAAGTGAATGTCAGACTGAGTTATCTCAGAGAAATTTTATTTTCAAGACCCGTTGTCTCTGATCTACCTTGTACTCTACCCTGTTAATACTACCCATGATCATCTCTCCCTGGGTCACTTCTGTCTCCCATGAGACCTGTGGCTCCTCGTGTGAGCTTTTAAAAAGTCAAGTAGAGCAGAAGTGAGCACATCTGGGACTTGTTACAGAGATATTGTCTCTCCTGGTGTTTCTGGTAAGCCCACGTCTCCAAAGCTTGGGCTGAAGATGGGATTCACTTCATTGTGTGTTTTCTTCTTGACCCTTTCCTGTTCAGACTTCCCCATCAAAATTCATACTAACTATGGGCTTCATTTTGCAAACCCTGTGTAGCTGTGTGTTCAAGACATCTGAGAGAGTACAAGGCCCATTCCAGCTCCCATTGCTGGCAGATTTCACAAACCAACCATGAAAACTACTATTCATCTTCCACCTCTTCCCCCAGTTTTAGGCTCTTTGGAGCCACCCCAAGGGGACCCCTCTTAACAGACCTAATGATCAGGGCAAGACCAAAAGCAAGAGGATTTGTCAAATTCTCTGACATCAAAGCACTGAGATATCTATATATATTTATCTTTGTCCCTTTGCTTCACTTGTTAACAAAGAAAATCTATACCAGTTGTGAACCCGTTAACCCAGAGCTGTTCTCCAGAATGCTAATACAGGAGATTATCAGGCTCTTCAAAGAAGAGATGAGAGCCATTGTCTGGATGGTGAGATAATCCCAACCGTGCACTCCCTGGAAAAGCAGAAGGCAGGCAAGTCTTCCTGTTGATCTGATCGGTGTCCCCCCATGTCTGCAAGTAATGAATAATCATAAGAGCGTAGATAAGAATATCTGTACAGGATCAGTATAAAGCCCCTCTAAACTCATATCCAATATCCCAAAGAGTTAAGACCATGTGCATAGAAAAAACTGTAACAACAGGGTGAGTATGTAGTGATGTATTCCCCTGGAGTACTTTTCCCATGTCAGGAGATCTGTGGTCCAGGGTCTTTTGACACAGATGTGGGATTTTTGTGTTTTATAGTCCTGTATTTAGAACTCCTCCCTTCCTCCCCACCTCACCCCAGGAATTTATCTAACTAGTTTTTAACCACTTTAAGTGTATGAAATATCCTGTGGCAAGAATTTCATAGCTTCACTGTGCACTATGTGAAGAAATGAATAACTTGTGACAGAGGTGGTGGCTTTGTCTAATAAATCTGGATGTAATTTTTAGGTCACAGGGGGTCACCTATGATATAAAAGGAGTACAAGCAGCGCTTGGCTACTTCTCCTTATTTATTCCTGCCTTTATACCAGAGCCTGGATGTTTAACCATGGATCAAAGCCCTGTTGTTCTAAGCACTGTGCAAACACAAAAGGTTTCTCCTGTAACAGAGCAACACACCAGCATGTCTACAGGGCTTCTCATCGGCTCTGCTCCAAAGGTTGTACAACAGAGCTCTTTTCAGCAAAGGAAGCTTTGCAGAAAATGAGGGAATCATCTGCTCAAGGTCACCCAGCAGAGTCAGGAATAAACCTGGGCAGTTTCCTCTCCACCACCCTTCCCTGTCCCCACAACAGCTCTTCTGATAACCCTTATGAACAGGGAAGCATCGAGGTTGGGAGCCCTCCAGTCTGACCTTGTCCCAGCAGTTCTTGCACTCTCAGATGCTTCAGCATTTCCCAGAGCATGCAATTCCTCAGTCTGAGATGGGTTATTAATATTGACATCCCAATTAATAAATAAAGCCCAACAATAAATAATAAATGAAAAAATATCAAGCAGCAATTATTATTTGTTTATCAGCATTAAATCAGATACTTGGAATTGAAGAGGCACACATGCACACATGTTATTACTATATGTTAAAATCAACCAGCATTAGAAGACATATATGAGGGAACCAAGGAAAAATGCTATTTAATGTGAGTGTGGTCAGTTTGTGCAGATTAGCCTCAGGGAGTGAGAACAGTCCCTGCACTGATTTATTTAATAGCACAGACATAGACGAGTTGAAGAAATAGGTAGTGGCAAATTGTTGAACTTAACAGGAAGATATTATTACAAGTTATTTACCTATAATTGTATGAGTCCCTGCTTCCCTGAAATGTCTTTATAGCTTGCACAAAATCACACAAAAATTGAATAACTGAAGTGAGCGGCCGATGCCTCACCCAGGAATTATCCTCACTGATGATTATTGACCTGTCTAAAGACCAGTCTTCCTGGAGTGGTTTTGAGATCTACAGCTATCTGTTTCCTGCATTCATGCTGTATGTTGGGCAGGTAAGTGCATCATATCACTATCAGTCTTTGTCCCTGATTTTTTCTTCCTTAACCCTTAGGGCCTCACAAAACATAATCTCAGTATTAGGGCTGCATTTGTGTTATTGAACCTAACAAACAGACTATGGACCGTTCCCAATCAGGCAGTCTGAATGGGGACGCATTGCTTTGGATCAAAAGGAGCTGAGTTATACAGAGGACAGTGAACAGTTCTGTCACATTTTCTTTATTTTTTTATTAGGATGGAAGTGTCTTCACACATGTATTACTTGCTGTAGTGTTGTCCTATCCAGTGTAACATCTCCTGGTGCATCCCTGCAAAACCCAGGAGACCCCAGATCTCTTCAGTAGTGTCCAATTGCCAATGAATCCGAGGGCTGCTCATCAGAGGGGAGGGCCAACTTAGGGCATCAT
Source organism: Limnodromus scolopaceus (assembly GCA_028565335.1). Taxonomy (NCBI): domain Eukaryota; kingdom Metazoa; phylum Chordata; class Aves; order Charadriiformes; family Scolopacidae; genus Limnodromus; species Limnodromus scolopaceus. The sequence goes on along the minus strand of JAOXNO010000013.1, from coordinate 157,658,380 downwards.
GTCCCAAGCTCAAGAAGCGACTTTGTTAGCTAAGTTGTGTAGAAAGAGGGGAAGACTTTTATTTTTTTTCCCTCTACTTTTTTGAAGTTCCTTCCCATCTATTGCTAGTTATGAGATTCAACAAATGATGCTCTGAAACCATAAATCATTCTTCCCATGTTATAGTTTCTCTAGGACAAGTGACTCAGTCCTTCTCTTCAGAATACTCCAGATGGTTCAGTCCTTTTTTTTTTTTTTTTTTGGTGTGTCTTCAAATAGATGGCAAAGTATTTGGGGGATTGGGAATTTTCTTTGTATCTGAATATTCCACTGCCAAGATGGTGACAATGTTCCTGTTGGGTAGATAAATGCATTAATATTATCAAGCCCTTTTACTCTACAGGACAGAAGCCCAAAGGTGTATGGAACTGGACCTCTCTTCTTGTTTCTCATAAACAAATTATGGTGTAGCATTGCAACTATAGGGGGTGGAAAGCAATGTCTGCACACCTTGGTTTCTCCAGTGGATATATGGCAGTGTTTCAGACCAAAGCTGACTCACATCTGTCTATATCTGGGGACCAATAGTAGATTACTCATTTGACTACAGCTGTCCTTGACCACTGCAGGACACCTTTCTCTGTTACCTAGGCAGAAAAACTTCCAAACAATACATGCCGAACTAAAGCAGGGAAACTCTCCATTTGTTTGTGGATGATTTGCCAAAGAAATTAAATGCACTGATGAGTTGCTTGACTACAGAGTAGAGTTAGTGAGAAATAAATGTGAGATTGGACTGAACTGTGAGCTATAAAACTATACACTGTGGGCCCAACTTAGATTTTTCTGCAGAGTTTATTTAAAAAGAGAAAGTGCAGAGCAGACTGACATTCCTAATAGGGAATGGTCATTAGAGCCTTTCTCCTTTGATGGACAATTAACCTCTCACTTTATGGCAGCTGAAAATGGTCATTCTTAATTTGAAACAAAAAACTTGCCTTGTTTTACAAGGGGCAAATACAGAGTGTAGAACAAAATAATCAGGATGAATGTTGATCTGACAGGAAATGCTCTGCTAAACAATGATGGGCCCCAACCAGATAAAACTTCCAAACATTTTAAAAAGAAAATCTGATTTTCTTCCTTTCCCCACTCCCAGCATTGTCTGATGCATCTTTGAGTCCTGAATACTTATGAGCTAAGCTCCTGGTCTTTTCAGCCTGACTGAAAGCAGAGACTGTAGGATCTTGTTTTAAGAGCTGCATCTACTTTAAGGCCAGAGGTACCAGAGTGGTCATGTGTCAGGGACATGATCAAGGTTAGCCAGGATTGATTTAGAGCAGAGAAAGATGGCTACACCATGCTAGACAGTAGCACAAATGTATCTTTGTAGTGCATGGTATTTATCAGAGAGGTAAGAGCAACACCAAGCTCAATCCCTCTGCCATACCTTTACACTCCTTCATGACTGGAAGAATCCACCTCCTCAGTTTCATGGTCCGCCATTGATGAATAGATGACACTAACAAATATTCACCTCTGCAATGAAATTCAGCAACACCTGCATTATCAGTGTCTGCTCATAGTGTTCAGGATCCTTGCTGCCAGCCTGGAAGTCTATCACTGCAGCTGTGATAGGTGTCAATACAGTTTTGGCCCATGCACTGACCTTGGTGATCTGTCCTTGTCTACATGTTGCTGTTACCCAATTTTTGGTAGATGCCAAGTCTCAAATTGTAGTGACAGCAGAAGTTGCTTTGCATCTGTGACCTGAAAGCAGCAGTGGATAACGAGTGTCACTGAGGACAGAGCTGGTTATGGGAACCTAAAGCCTCTTGCAACACTCTCCTGAATAATTGAGTAGCTCAAATTCACTGTGGCTCTCTAAATACCAAGAATCGGGCTTTTACACAGACACAAGCAGGCAACTCTGCTAGGGAAGAAGGATTTGAAAGTGTTCGGAGGCCAATTTCTGTGGAAGGCTAAAAATGAGCTGATGGCTGATGTCCTCCAGAGATTCCCTTCTTAATCCTTTCCCTTATCAAGAACAGGTTTGCTATCAGTTCTCTACAGAGACATTAGTAAAGAGGGGAGTGAGAGCTCAGAGCTCCAAACAGTCCAGACTTGAAATGCACCCAGTCCACAACAGCTCTGCAGTCTGTTGTATCACTTAGAGGCCAACCTGCACCGTCCTCCAAGCTCTTCTTAAGCTCTCCTTTGCCCCTTGCTTTCTTCCTTCCCTGGCTAGAATAGGTCTAGGGACATGATAACAAATATAATATTTCTACTGCAACTTCCTTCATAGAGGGATCCTCCCTTCTCCCTGATGTCCATTCAGGTCACCTGAAGAAATTCCTTGGCATGGCTATTCACCAACCTTTGGGATGACGGTCCCCTCAAATTCTTGATTGCCACAGAAGTGTTGAAGAGTGAGGCTTCTGTCTAGTACTGAGATGGATCACCAGGAGAGCTTTTCTTTCATCCTGCTGCAACTGCTGAGGTCAGTATTTGGCCAGAAAACCAGCTCTGTGATCGCTGTGACATTTTACTGGCCACACACGGCTGTCTTCTAAGCTTGACTCTCCTGTCATTGACACGCTTGACATATCTCAGGTTGATATTTAAAGCTGAGCCACATCAGAAAAATGTGGTTTTTTCTAAAATATCTTCTCAGCTTTCAGCATCCTGCCTGCCTACCCCAAGGGACATAGAGTTGCATGGTATCTTGAGACAGGCTTGACTGACCTTGGGTGGAAAGCCCAGGGGTGCTTTGATGAGCCTGTGATGTGATAGCAAGTTGGACCACCCCCTGTGGGGCAACATTCCCTTTCACACATGAAAGTATCAGTAATACAACCTCCTGCTCTGAATATCTCTGCACTAGAAAGGTATGACTAAGAACCATCCTCTCCCTTTCGCAAACACTGTATGTATATTTAGATCTGTGTGTGCATCTATCTGTATCATCTATATCTATATCTATCGTCTATACCTATACCTATATCATCTATACCTGTATCATCTATATCTATATCATCTGTATCTATATCATCTATATCTATATCTCTAATCTATATGTGTGTGTATATACATGATAACTAAGTTTTTTCTCATCTGGATGTATTGCTGACTCTGTTCTTCCTTCTTTTAAATGATCTTGCAGGTGGTCAGTAATGAGACACTGAATTTGCATCCCACACTTTATGGAAGATCAGAACTTACTCCTCCTCAGGTAAAGGATACTTCTGGGAAAAAATCAGGACTGACCTTTTTTTTTCAGTCCCACCTAAATACAATATTCTACTTTTAATGCAATTGTTTTTTTTTTCCCTCTCTCTCTTTCTTTTTGCTAGGAGTGGAGTTACATTCCTCTTAAATCCTTAGTTTTTCTAGACCCTCTTTTTGCAGCAGCTCAAGAGCAGACAATTAGAAAGAAACTAAGCTTCCCCAAGCCTAGCTCTCTTGTAACCCATGACCTGGAAGGTGTCCCCTGACACATCAAACACACAACAACATTCCTCCCTGTCCACAGAGGCTGGGAAGGTGAAAGTCCTATCCACAACCAACCTCAGAATAGGCTTCTCAGCAAGAAGTGCTTTATTTGGGAGCTCCACTTCATGAATCCTATTTTGACAGAAAGTATTTGGAGGAAAAAACCCAACAAGCTATCAGAGTGGCTTTTAAAGACAATGAACTGTGCAAATAATGAGACAAGCAAATGCCCTTGAAGAGGCTCTCATCTGTTTGTACCTTACCGTGGCTTTAGCAGGAGTCATTCTGGTTTTAATTAACACCTTTCTCAGTGCAGAATTACCACATTGTTTTCAAAGACTGAGTGACACCCAGATGAGAGTTTCCAGACTCTGTTGTGTCTCCAGAGCCTTGGTTAATTCAGGGTTTCTTCCATTTACTCGGACAACAGGCTGTTAATGCTGCACTGCTTGGAGCAGAGAGCCTGATGACAGCCCTTATCACACCGATGCTTCCCAGATGTGCCTTGAGTATCGAGCACCCCAGGAGATGACCATACTTGCAAACGGCATCCAGTTGGTTTGCTGGATCTGTGCCTCTTCTCCTCCTAAAATGCCAACAGCACAGGAGGGACTTTCTCCTCTGGATGCCCTAGCAAAATTTTAATGGCAGGAAAAAAGCATAAAGTTTTCAATGTACAGGAGGAATTGGAGCTTTTTTTTTGGAAATCAAGGGTGGGCATTAAGATACAGATGCTGGGGAATCCTCAGTTGAACTCTGAGGGGTTTTCTTTAAACAAATCCTCTTCTTATCTGCCCTTTTCTTACTAGGTCTGTAAAGGGATTAGACTCTTTGATGTTGGCCCTGCTGTCACTTGGGAGCTGGCTTACTCCTTATCCATTTTGGTCCATGCTGTGGCTTTGCTTCAGAATTTATCCCCTGACTCTCTGCCCTGCTTTGTGGTGTGGTAGGAAGGGCACTAGCCACAAGATGGTCCTTTCCAACCATGTGCAGGTTTTAACACCTGCAGTTGCCCAGGTCCAGATTTCAGACCTTTCAGGAATCAGCCCTCCATCCCAATTTCCATAAGAAACAAGTTCAGACTGTGGCTTCCCATCCTGGTAAGAAGTCTAAATGGTATTAAGGCAAAAACCTTGCTTTTTAAAGCTTGTTTTGTCATTCATTTTCAGTACATGTGGGATTTCACCAGCTGATTTCAGTTTACGGTAGACTGAGCCACCTCTCCAAGACAATCCAAGAGATTATAATTTCTGAAGGGTGAAGAACTGACATAAACAGGGTCTCTTGGAAGCCAGATGTCACATTACAAATGTGGAATTAACCTAAATGCAATAGTCCTAACTCCGACCCTTTCCTGTTTACCACAGTTCTCTAGCTTTTGTGTTTAAGAACCATAGTATAGGATGTAATTTTTGGTATGGATGATTGCCAGTCCAAGTGTGCTGTGTTATTTTTATTGCTTTCTTAGCATAATAATATATTCTGTTCAAAGGTAGTGATGTATGAACATAAATATATCTTATTTGCCTATTAACGTTAGACAGGAAAAGTCATTCTTTGTGCGACATCTGTAATATGATCATTTAAATTTTATTTTCTCCTTTTAGAGGTATGTGCAGTAAACCTTGAAAGGCATTATTTATGGAATTTTCTGCAGTACCACAATTGTTCTATGCATTCAAAGAAGTTCTATGTTCTTTTCTTTTTTATTGTCCCTCTAGGATTTTGAAATGGAAGTGCTGTGGTCTGTTTCAAGGGTCACGTATAAAGGTTGCTTGCAGCAGAGAGAGGAAAGATCATTCCCATGGGCACCATGGACACTATCTTCATCAACAGAAGCTAAACCAGACTTGGAGACAGAAGAAACTCCAGTCCTATCAATATGCTACATTTGTATCAGTAAATAGAACAGGCTGGGGATGATTTTCTGGCTTCAGGACCAAATGATGCAGCATGGATCACGTCCACGGAGGTGACCTCTCCTCCCCATTCTTTAGAAAGAGGGACCACTGGACATTGTACCTGTTGGGAAGAGTCCCTGGTTTGCGCTATCCCCAGACCTTGATGAAGACCACGGGGACCATTAAACAGTGTGAATGATCATCATGTATAATTTCAAGACTGTTTTGTGCTCTGGCTTTTTTTCTTTACTAGTAGAGTCTGAATTGGTAGTACAGATGACTTCATGGTCTGTGTTGGAGGTCTGGCATAATTTGCCCCCAGTAGGTTTGGTCTTTTAATCGTTAACACACAGATCAGTTACAAAGGCTCTGGCCGTGCCAAGTGAACGTACTTACCTGTTACTCACTCTCCTGTGCAGAACCCATGCTCCACAGCCCAGTCACTAGAAAATCAACGTTTAAGTGGAAGTGAATATGAAAATGATTGTTGCTGTAATGCAGGGAATAAAAGACAGAGGAGGAATGTCTTTTCTAGTGATGACATGTGAGTAAATCTCTATGGCTTATTTTGATATCACTGACATTTTTCGTAAAGACTTTCTCCTAGGAGCCAAAGAGATCTGTCAGCAGAGAGTGAAGTGTGTACAAATGAAGCATAAATCTACATTCCTGACGAATGACAAAGGTGTTGATAATTTCAGTGTCAGGGGGAGGGGGGTGGGGGACAATTCTGATGCAAAACCTGGAGGAGTGAACCCCAGGTTGAGGTGGTCTTTTAGCTCAACATACGATCACAGTGATGCAATCACAGAACAGCTTCACAAGGCAAGCTGTGACCCTTGAAAAAGTGTGAGGCATGTGGAAAACAGAGGAGAGTATTTTGATATGGCAGTGTGCCTGGCTTCAGCTATGTTTCTAAAAATATGGCTTACAGGTCTTTTTTGGGAAAATAATAATAATAAAATAAAAATCCTTGTGTTTTAAAGATGACAGTATTCAGTGAAGCTGCAGATAGTACCCTGGTATTAGTGGAGTGAAAGCTAAAGGAGCCATAAGCTATAATGTCAAAAGGAATCAAGTCCCTGGATTTAACCATATGAAGCTTCATAATTTGAGTTAAAAGATGGTTGTCCAGTTTCTCTGAGACTTTTTTTTTTTAAATTTCTACTTAGGCACCTAAATAACTTTTAAAATTATTTAAATGCCTTTATGAACCTGCCTCTTCCTTTGGTACCTAAAAGCAATGACTTTTAGCCTGCTTGTCCATATATTTTTCTGAAACAAGATATTTGAAGATAACCCAGAAAACAAAGCTCCAGGAGGCCAAACTTTACTGGAAATATCAGCTGCAAAATATTTAGGGGCTTGTTAACTGGAAAATATTAAACTGCCCTGGGGCAGTGTTAAAGGTGAACACTCTTCTCCATACCTTCTCATTAATCTAAGAGTGGTGGTGAATCACACTTTGCGGTGAGCAAAACCCAAATTCTCTTTAACTCATTCTCCAGAAAACACTTTGGAGTCCTGTTTCCTTCAGTGCAAATCCTGGCACAAACCTCCCAGGCAGTGAAACTACCATTACAACCCTTGGGAGACCTTGCTGTGGTCTAGAAGATCCTTAGTCCTTCTGATACGTCAGAGCTTGTCAGAGCTATGTCAGAGCAGATCAAGTGTGGCTGGGGGTGGATACAATGACTTCCTGTTGCTATTCTTCTCCTACAGAGAAGAGTGTCTCCCAGGGTAGACTGTCCATTTTGGGTTTATAACTCAGAGAAGCAACAGTGGCGTTAAGTCATCAAAACAGGCCCTGTGCTTCCCAAGGTCGCAGGAGAACTCTAATTGACTTGGTGAACAGGGTAAGGTCTCCATGCTAGTCTTGGTCTCCCAACTCACCTCCCTTGGACATGTTTAGTTTTAAGGGACTAATTGCCATGCTGACACCTCGCTGTTAATACTGGCAGACTACTGGCTTCTTTTAAAGATGGGATACAAAGCTTTTTTTCTTGGAATCATGATCTGCTGCCAGTCACTGGAAGTTATTGGGGTAATTGGGAGCAGTTACCAGCTTCCCAGCACAGCCTCACAGGTACCAGCTCTAACAAGAGAAGCACGGGAGAGTGACCTCAGGGCTAGAACTATGCTTTTCTCTGACTCACTTTGTTCTTTTTCATATTATTATGCTCTCCTTGCCTTTAAAATCAACCCCATCCTGGCACACAATGGGTAATTTCTTGTTGATTCACTTTTTATAGAGAATCTACAGCAAAGAGTGTCATCAAGGGCTTAAAAAGATCCTTTAGCCCGGCTCCACAGAAGCGTCCAGCATCATGCTGCAAAAGAAGCCCCTGTGGACACAAATCTATACAATATGCCCTTCAGAATGCCTGAAATTATGCAAATGGCAGGTGAAGAATCATTCACAAGGGAGGCCACAAGGATTCTGAAACATTTTGCATTTCTAAAGGCAACCTTCCTAAAGCCTCCTCAAAGGTAATTAAACCTGGAAAGAAAAAACCCAAATGTTTGGCTGTTTGGCTGTTAAGGCTTCAGGGGTTTTTTTCTGTCTTGTTTTTTTTTTTTAAAGAAAATAATTTCTGCCAAGGTATGCAAGGAGGTGACGAGGCCTTGGCCTGAGGTTTAGCTAAATGAACACACCATGAAAAATTGCTCTATAGGGCATGAGAAATTGCTGAACATAACAAATTAACAGAGTGAGAAGCTGACAAAGGCTACAGATAGCACCATGAGGAATGGACAGATTTCACAGATGTTTAAGGAGGAGTTATGCAAGAAACAGCCAAACATCCTAGTTAATTAAAGAGAGCATTGGGGACCTTTTGGGAAGAGGAGTTTTGCAAGACCAACAGTGCTGCAATAACTGCTTCAGAAATACTAAATTCAGGTATGGATGTAGAAAAACTGGGACTGGCAGGGCAAAAAGAAGTTGGGGAATTTATTTATTTGGGAGGAAACAAAGGCAGAGAAAGGAGATGATCAAAGGGACAGGCAAAAGAAGAAGCAGTGGAGGGAAATGGAGAGAAAGAGAGACAGAAAGAACTGGTCAAATGCAAACAATTTGCTGGTCAGTGTGATTGTCTGACAGCCCTGCTCCTGACCAGCATGGTCTGATCTTCTTCTTAAATTCCATTCCTGACTATTTTCTGACTGAACATGCAAGCTGTGGTGTGTGAAGGAGTGTGATTCATTAGCAAATGTCAAGCTGGACTTTCAGGTGAGTTAGATGAGAGGTCTGGGTGCCAGAAACTGGAGAAAGGACACGAGACCCATATTGCCTGGGTAGACCACAGAGACCATGGAGGGTGGGTGTCTTTATCTTAACTGGATGCCCTAGATCCCTATGTAGTCCATGGATAGTCAATGTGAAGAGTCAGTGGAGCACAAAGATGGTTCTTCTGGCTAAATTTCAGCATCTGCCTTAGGATGTGATGACTTGATTGTACGATGGTATGGTTATACCATCAGATGTAATGGTACCATTGTACCCTAAGCTCTGCTTTGACTCCATTGAATTGCTCTTCAAGACCAACAAGGAAGTCTGGACTGACTGGTTCAATGAGCATCCCTTCATCACCCAAATGAAATCTGGAGCTTATTTGTTTCACTCCTTACCATTACATCCATGTGCCTCAGAGGGGAATCACTGCTTTGGCACCCCCTTTCCCATTCTGCATCCAACATGTGCTCTAGTGGAGATATCTCTTCTTGCAGCAGATCCCAGGCAGTCCACCTAGTGCAAAGCAATATCACATGAACCTACAAGCTCCATCTCATACTGCATGGAAGCATAGACAGCCACTAAACCTGAGGTGGTCAGCCACATTCTGCCCTTGACGTGGTGCCCATCTAGGCATGGCCAGAAATACGCTCTTGGAAAATCTCCCATCAGGATCAGGTCTCACCACTAACTACAGGCTGATGCAAGTTATGAGCATGCTGCTATGCATCTTTTTGAAAATCTCCCGTTTTAGAAAATGGAGAGGGATGCAATTCTTGAATCACTGTGGAATACAGTACTGCCTACACAGTTAAAAGGTTCTCATATTTTTACGCAGGAACTTGGCTCGCTTCTACCCACGAGTTTGCATGATAATGCAATTGTTAGTTATTTTCTCCAGGTTTCCTGTACTTAGATGAACCTCAGACAGTTAGAAAGGAATGGTTAATTAGCCAAACTAATGAGACTAGAGATCTCCAGTTTCAGTGCAATGCTAAAGAGGGCTCATTAAAGCAAAAAGCTCATGGAATGAGCCAACACCAGCAAAAAGGAACAACAAAGAGGAGTGTTAACCCTTAAAGAGTCTTTGCTTTTCTGTCCAAAGATGGAAACAGACCCACTTCTTGAAGGAGAACATAAACACAGGGGATGGTTATATCCATGCTAGAATATTTTTACAAAGCCTGAGTGGGCAGGTTTCCTGTGGAAGATAAACCAGCACTGTTTCAATAGTTTAAATTTCCCAGCTGGAGGATACTGGGTGTGAATGCATCGGTTTCCTGTAGAGGTGCAGAGAGGACCACACATATCATATCAAATGCCTACAGAAAGAGGAAAAAAAAAGGTTTTCATTTCTGTGTGAAGTTCAGGGAAACAAACAGGTCATTCCTAGTCAGCTGGGGATAATGTCTCCATTGTTCACCCAAATATATGACGAGATACAACTCAGCGGTGTCAGGTTGTTTCTTTGCTGCCTTGGTCATTGCAACCTTTGTCACACAGAGGGATCACCACAACATTTGTTGTCTGCCTTTGTGTTGATATCAAGCTTTTTTGCTGACACACAACCTCAGCTCAGAGTTAACAGTTTTGCATGGCACTATGTAGCAGGGATGGATATATTTTATTTTTTCCAAAAAAATCTACCCTGCTGTGTACTGAAGTGCCTAGGGAACAATATATTGGTTTACACAAAGCCCAGTAAATCACAGTGAAAAATAAACAGACTGAACCTTCACCTTGCACTTATGATTGTTACGTTGGTATTTTCTTTTCTGTTCTATGTTTTAAGCTCTCTTTCATAAAACAGAAAGAAGTACAAAGTGGGGAAAAGTGGTCCAGAGATTATTGACGTTCTTTATTGGGCTGCTATTGCATCCTTCTTTCTCATCTGCTTATGAAAAAAGCTGAAACACAATGAAAGGGCTGGTCTTTATATAACACCTTATACCTTGGAAAATACTCCATCAGTTATGTGCAAAGTGAATCTCAGCCTAATTCTTTATTCTACCCTTACTTACGGGGACACACATCTCATTGACGTAAGTACCAGCTGCGTAAAATTTTATCTTTTCTCTGGGGGCCCTCTAAGATTGGATCCAGCTCCAGGGAGGTGGGTGGGAGCTGCTTGGATGAGTGCAATGACAAAGGCTGAGTGCTAAAGAGGATGTAAAAATATTTGAAGGAGGCAAAACCGTAGGAGGGAAATAGGGGCTTTGTAGAATTACTGGAACTGCAGCAGCCGGGGCTGGACATGGTGGTAAATTGCCCAGTTTGTGTTAAATGTGTTCATAATGGTGACAAATTATGAGGCTTTTTCTACTTTGTATCACTGGGGGAGAAGTAATAATGGCCATCTCAGTTGTTTTAATTGCAGTGCAAGTTAATAACACCCTACCTGTGTAGATCACCTCACGATGCGTTCTGGTAGAAATGCTCATGATCATTTCTTCCCCTTAATGGATGTGAAATATCGATCTGTGAGTTAAAACAACCATCACTTGGGCGCTGCTCCACTCAGCTGACTGCATTTTCATGATGGATGGGACAACAATATTATTGATGAGGCTCTTTTAAAGGACGGCACATATCTACTGAGCACAAACACAGAGTTTGTGAAGCAACAGTGATGAACCAGGAAGCAATTGCAGTGCAAGATGCTTGAAATCACCAGGCTTCTTACACTGAGGGACACTCATGTGCTTTTCAAATGTTAATGATTCAAATCTCAAGATGAGCTGCAGAAATAATGTTATAATCCCAATGTGTTAGGGATTGCCTCAACAAAGATGTTGAACAGTACTGACCCCTGAGGAATGCCACTCATCACTGGTTGCCATTTGGACATCGAACCATTGATCCCAACTCTTTGAGTATGACCATCTACCCAATTCCTTTTCCACCGAGTGGTCCATCCAAATACCCACTATACTTTCCCTGATCCCTTCCAACCAATACAGCTAATTTGATGCGAATAGGATGATTAATTTCTCCTTTTAATGTTTTATGGAAAATGAACTGCAAACCAATATTGAACAAATATAAGCCCATTTCAGCCTGTTTTTAAGCGGTGCTGAACCAGCATATAAATGAGTCACTAAAAATCAACAGGAAATTACAGCCTGGAATATGAATCATTCGTTGATTCCACAAACATATGCCAGGGATAAGTGAGAAATTTTGGAGAAGAGCGTGGATTCAGTTGAATGATGTCAGAGAAAAATGAAGTTGCTGGAAGTAGATAGTCAGGGGATTTAAGGCCATAATTTTTTTCTGGATGTACCACAGCCTGGGTACAAATTGTATTACAACATACATAAATGGTATTTGGCATGCTTTGCCCAGGAAAAAATGGAGAAATCAGTGGAGATGGGTTAAATGACAATGACGCTGCCTCCCAACCAGGCGAAAATCCATATAGCTTAATGTCACTTCTTCCCTTTGACTGCAGATGTGTTCATCTATATGCAGTTAAATCTTTATTTCATAATTCAGGATTATCAATGTCTCATGTCAAGACTGCTGCAACACTCCTTAAACACTGACTTGCAGATGAGACAGTAAATGAGCTAGTACATTAGAAAACGTGCTGTATTTTCAGGGAAAGGAATAAAACAAGATGAAAAATAAGCCTTTTTTCCAAACCTTGATGATTTTTCAGGAGTAATAGAAAATGAAACCGAAAATGATTAGCAGGCAATTTGGGGAAAAATTACTCATTTTACTTCCTATTTCTTTTCAAGGGAAAAAGAGAAGTAATTTCTTTTGCTGTCTAAATAAACTGTCATTTTGATGGGAAAAAGTTTAGAAGAAATTAAAAAGATTACCTCTAATATTAAACACAGGCTTAATCTACCTATCTCCAAAGGTAGTAATCACCTTTTTTTTTATCCTGGGAGTCAAGAAGATACCAGTCCATTGTGAGATGTACTGACAATTTATTGTGAGTTCTATAATTGTTTGCTTGTGCTGCTGAGCCTCAGATTTTCTTGCAGCTGGACTCAGGATCTACTGCTCTTATTTGTCTGGAAGTTGAAAGGAGGAAAAAGTCCAGTTCCCTAAAGCCTGGAGAGATGGAATGGAGTATGAATGACATTGGAAGGCAGGCATGAAGAAGTTTGCATGAATTATATTATCTTTTCCACCAGAAATGCACTCATGAAATGGATTCCAAAAGTGTGTTTATGGAAATGTGACTTTTTTCTTATTCTTTTTCCTTGGAAAAATGTAACAAGACTACCTCCAAAAACAAACAAAGAATAGAGCAGAATGCTGTTTAAGCGTCCATTGATCTGATACCAAGGAACATCGCTTATCACTTTGGCCAGCCAAAGATTTCTGATCTGATAGGTCTGGGCTCCTAATTCACAGGACATTGTTTCTTATCCTGGAATGGATGACAATTGTACAAAAAACTCAACAGCAAAGAAGTCAGATGTAGTGTATTGTGTCCAAGGTAATGAAGCCAGATCTGGGCAAATTAACCCAGCTATATTGAGAAGGATATTCATTTTATTATGAGACGGCTGGTTTGTGGAGCACTGCGGTGAGGCATTCTCACTACCTCTTTCAGCCCTGCTTTAAGTATCCTTACTCTGTATTTCACCATGGTGATCCGCTATGCTTGAAAACCCCACTCAACCAAGCAAAACAACTGGAAAATGCAAAAATTCAACAGGCTGAAAATCACATTTCAAAATAGTAACAAACCATCTGTAAGGAGCAAGCAAATAAAATTCCAAAGAAACATGATCAGGTAACAAGTTAGTATCTATATTACATCAGAGTTCCAGCTAAGAATAATGATCGTCAATGATTTACCAATAATAGCTGCGTTTGTTAGTACAGAAGGAGATGTGGTTCATGGCATGACTTCAGGTCTTTGGAATAACCTATCCTGGCACAATAAAGCTTTTTAGGAGTCTAGTGAGGTTTTACTTTGCAGTATGTCATAGTATTATTTCCTCCCTTCAGATTACCAGTGTCCCAAAGGAAGACTACTAACGAAAAATAGTAGTTATCGTCATTAAGCCACCCCAAGCAAAATAAAATTATTCATTTAAATGGCAAAAAAAGAGAAAAATATTAAGACTGTTTTTCTACGTCAGCAACCCATCTTGGCTTGTGCCAGGCAGCAACAACACAGAGAAGATGTTTATAATTTGAAAATGACATTGACTTCAATACCACAAGCAGCTTCACTGTTCCTTGATCCAGCTGAGAAGAGCTAAAAGGTGAATTTGTTCTTTCCAGAGGTGACTGAGACTCAGATGGGAGGACAAGAAGTACCTTGGAATTCAGAAGAAACATTTTTTGTCCTTTTGTTATTTTGTTCTCTTTCTGATGATCTCTTCTCCTGCTACGGAGGAGTTGAAAAGACATTTGATATAACGCCGAGGAAAAACTCGGTATATAAATAGGGACCTGAGATGGTAAGGATGTAGAGAATTGGAGCTGAAGAAAACTGTAGCCCTATCAGCAGACGCTTCTTTTTTGCCACACTGAAGAAGACATAGTAGAATGAAGCATACAGGTGGGCATGGCATTTTGGGGAGAAGAAAGGAATTATAGGGAAAAAAAATTATAATCCAAGATGAAGGTTTAGGATAAGCTGCACAAAGGACTTGGGGAAGAGTATTTGGACATTTTAAAGATGAAAGTATGAATTAAGTGGATCAGTGGAGCAGTTCAAAGGGTAAGTGATGTGAGCTAACAACGCGCCAAGAAAGTTGTTAGCAAACACATTCCTGGTGAAGTAAGTGGAAAGAGGAGGATTTGAAGACCTGAATTATATTTTTTGTGGATGCATCAGTATTAATTCCACATAGGAATAACTTTTGTCATTTGGATGTTCATTTTAACTTTTGTGTCCAGAAATTTTTCATATGTTAATGTGCAGAGAAAGGGCATTTGCAGTGAGCAACAGCAGTTCTCTCTATTAAAAAATTAAAAATTTAGTTAAAAAATTCAGAGCAACAATCTGTTTGAAACGAAAATGTCAAAGTTTTAGTGCCCAATATCGGTGTCTATATTTGGATTTTGTGTCTAAGCTTCCATTTTAGATAGTGAACCTCTAACAGACACATGCAGTGTATCTCAGAAAGGAATTCATTCAATAGTTACAACTTGATTGCCCACATACAGGTATTTAGTGCCATTTGATGTACAGTTGGTATCAAGCCATTTCACTGTGATTGGCAGTACCTCCTATGGGAGACATTGTCCTTCTGAAGTGGAAACTGGAGGCTCAAATGACATTAAGTGCTTATGTTTTGCCAACTCTATTGCACAGCACTTGTTTAGGTTTAGCTGAACTATTCCTTAAACACCACTGAGTTCACCCATCAGTGACAGTAATGGCAGCTTGGGTACCTGGTGACCAAGGACATATCAATGCATCTATACCTTAATCTGCAGCTGAATCCCCCCCCCCTCAAATCTCTCCTTAACTATTTCTAGCAGTGGATATTAACCACTTTCTTAGCTTTTTAATATACAAATGAAGTACAGCTAATAAATCACACAACAGCGGATCCTGGAATTCTACTTTTACCATCTTTGCAGATACTTTATTCAAGTTCCTCTAGTGTTGCACTGCCTGTCTGCGATCCTGAAATGCTGGCTTGCAGCCATCATTATAACGATTTAAAAAATTATTACTATTATTGTAATTTTTTTCTTGTGATATAACCTACCCAGTCTGGCTGCTTCTGTCAGACTTTTTCATGTTCGAGTATTATTTTTGGCAAATTGGAATTATTAAGCAAAACTGAGGTTTTCCCTAGTAAATGAGGGTATCAGTTTCATTGAAAATTGTGGTAGGAGCAAATTAGTAGGGTCAACAGCCTTTAGAACATAAATTGTCTGTTCCTAACAGAGCTTCTAGAAAAGACCAAGTGAACCGTACTGTAAAATTGTCTATTTTTCTCTGCTAACTTTAAAGACAGCCAAGGAATGAGACAATAGGCATTTAAAGTGATATGAAGATCAGAATTTTTCCCCAGTTTGGAAATCTCTTTTTATCTATTTCAATTGGCAAAGTGAATATAAGATTTACAGTGAAGTGCTGAGCTCTCCACCCCAGGGAGTGTTGCCCTCTGCTCGGGCAGAGGTCAAGGTATGCAGTGGCAGAACTCGTTTTGTGCCCAGCTTCACACTGATTTCTACTCTTAGGGGGACCATGAATTTAAGTCACTTACTCCCGTGTCTGATAGTGTCAGTCAAGGAAGATATAACTGGTCTGGAATGTGATAGTTTTGTGGGAGGGGTGGACCTGAGTCTAATACTAAGTGGGCTTTGCAGAGGAAGCTCCTCTCAAAGAGACAGGGACTATCTGGGTAGATGCAGTTGCGCGCTGTGCTGAGGGAACTTGTCGATTCACAAATGGTATTTTATAGGTACATATATTAGTGTTGCACATGAGGTTCCTCATTTAATTTTGAACATTTAAAAGACTGGTGTCCCAGTTAAACTTAGAATACATCGATAGACAGTGAAAACAGATATGCATTTCATTAGTTAAATGTTGCATAACTTTTGGAATAGCTGAAGTTAGGCAGAAACAGCCCATGCTGAAGTTACTGGGTGTCCTGTAAATACATAATGGTTTCCTTTTTTAGCTTTTTCAGGTCTGGATCCCAGTCTGCTGCTGGGTTAGTGATTTCAATGTTGAGATTTGATCTTATTCTCTGTGTAAAATTGGATTGCGCATCTTACTGTTGTAGAAACTTGAAGCCCCATGAATGCAAGTGTCCTCTTTTGTTGGTTACTGTACAGGGTATATAAAAGATCTCTTTCTTTCTGAGGGAATTTTAGAAATAATAAGTACAGAATATCCAGTGACGAAAAAGTAAAAGGAGGTTGGGTGGTTTGCTGAAGTGATGCAATTATTGAAAAAGCACGTAAGTCCTGACTCCAAGCCGCAGTGCATGTTGTGTTGCTCACTGCACTTTCATTCAGAAGCACCTCCGAGTTTAAGCAACCAACCTCCAACTAGAAGGCTACATATCCTATTAACAGTTGTCTTCTGTCAGTGGGCCTCCTGCACTTTCCTAGCTGAAAGAAAGAAATATTACAAATTAAAAGCTTGCTGGTCTGCCAAATCCAACCCATGCTTTCCTTGTGAGTGACACCTGCTGCTCAGCTGGGTAGAAAAGAAGTGATAAAAGCTACTGACTTTTGATTGATCTCTGCTGATCAGCCCTATAGATTGCTCATGATCTGGTATCCAGGATCTCAGAGAATAAAAAAGCAGCTATAGTTTGACAAAATACAATCTCCCAGCACAAATATATGACTATTTCATTTTAAGTATGTTTTAGCATTCCAACTGACTGGTCCCATAAGCTTCGGAGAAGTTATAGCTACTTGGGATTCTATAGCAATACTCACAGACTTAATAAAACTGTCTTGGGGACTAATGAATTATTTAAAGACTGCATAAAGAAAATGTAACCTATGCATTTAAAGTAGGAAAATCCACTTTAAAGTCATCATTCTGCAGTCTTTATCAATCTTACAAGGTTTTTTCTTCATATATCGGTATTTTGTTTGTCTAGGCTGAATGAATTCAGAATGGGAAGTATTGTCATTTAATTTAGGCCAATACTTTGGCCTGCATAAATTTATATTGATAATATATATATTCTTTTTCATTCTATGTATGTGTTTGCTCTATTAAACAATAAAGTTCTTTGTACAAAATTGGAAAGAATGACATATGGAAACCACACACCAAGGTGTAAATTGCATAGGGGTGTAGTTGCTTTTTTTTCCCCAGAGCTAACCTTGACCAGGAGTATTGAAGATCTTTCTCTTTTTGCATAATGATAGGTTTGAATTTAGATTGGTAAGAAACGACAGTGTATGGATAAAAGAACAAGTAGCTCAATAGCAGCTTGAGAGGTCAGAAGCCTCTAGTGAGTTGAATGTGTAGGACCGAAAGGGGAAGAGGGAAAAAAGGAGGGAAGAAAAAGCTTCTGAATAATGTGCTGTCTGAATAGGCATGAAATCTGTTGAAAATCTGGGCTCCGATGCATGCTGATGCTGGACCTGTTCAAAGAAAAAGCTACCTGAGCTGAGGAGAAAGTCCTGGAAAAGAAGGGGGAGAAAAGAAAATTCCATATTATGGTTTGAGATTAAATCACCAGAGGCATGTGATGATATCCCTTTGTTTTGTGCTTTGCAAATTGCTACTTTATGCAAAGCCTTTGCAGGATTAAACACCATCTCCTAACACTCTTTGCTCATGAAGTATATAAAGATGGTGACAATGGTCCTGCAGCTGGAGATATTTGTCATTCTCCGGGCTGAACAACCCCAACTCTCTCAGCCTGTCCTCATAGGGGAGGTTCTCCAGCCCTCTCCTCTAGACTCACTCCAACAGGTCCATGTCCTTTTTAGGATCCATGACAGTGCCATGATGGATGAAAACACAATGGGTTGGCTTAGAAAAGAGAAAAAAGGATGGGTGAACACAAAAAATGCTTGCAGATCAAAGTGTTAGAAAAAGGACAATTACTAAAGTATAGGATTTTTTTCTTCTCTCTAAGTCACTGGAGTCTCACAGCAAGTAAATAATAACAAAAGTTGATTACCATCTAGGCACTGCTTCTAGATACAGGAAGCAATATTGTTGTTTTTCACATGGGCTCTTCAAAACCATCTCATGAATCTGCCTTCAAGCTGTTGGTATGGGCTGAGCCATGTTACTCTGTGATTTACCTGCACAGCAGGCTGCTGCTTAAAGCTGGGCAAGGTATCCTCCATTCAGAGGTGCTTTTACCTTCTGCTTCCCCAGAGCGAATGGCATGTGGGCTGTTCTGCTCTGTTATGCCCAGACAATTTTCAGCTGTGAGTCCTTACTGAAGCAGGACTGGAGGGTCTATGCAAATTTTCGGTTCCTGCGATGGAGATTATCATGTTCTTCATGAACAGCTGCGGTCCATAGGGAAGGGTTGCATGCGAAGTCCTCATGAAGTGGCTCAAGCATGAGGAGCATGGGGAATAGCAGATATTGCATTTCTTCATGAGAAAAAAATTTTGTATTTCCAGGCTTTCCAGTGCTGGATTGGAAACAAGCTGTACAGTAAGCAAACAATTTTCCCATTAAATGCATTAACCCTGTGTGCTTAAAAGTTGCAGAAACTATTTCCACAATAGCCCTGGCATAGCTTCACCTTTGCTGAGCAGGGCACATCACTGTATGAGTACACAAGACAAAGATCCTTCAAGTGACATCCTATTCACTAGATAAAAATCCAAACTGGTGAAGCTGGGACACCTGGGACTGGAATATGAGCCCTGCTGTCATTTTAAATCCAGCCAGCTGATGGCTGTGTCGCGTTGGAAATGAGCTCTCGGTCTTATCAAAAGCAGTGGCACTGGTGGAAACTGCAGCTCCATCTCAGCTGGGGAAGCCAAAAGGGTGTCCTGCCCTCAGAGTCAAGCTCCAAAGAGCACCTGAGGGACTATGGCTTGGCTCCAAGAAGGACACAGGATGAAATCTGGTGGCTGTTGGGAAAAGGGACCAACGAGAGCATATGGGGAAAGGAGAGGTCCCCCAGGTGGAAAGGGGATGGATGTCAAGAGGATGGTGCTGGTCTTTTTTCAGTGGTGCCCAGGGACAGGACAAGAGCAAAGGGGTACAAACTTGAATGTAAGAAGTTCCACCTAAACATGAGGAGGAATTTCTTTACTTTGAGGGTGGCAGAGCCCTGGAACAGGCTGCGCAGGGAGGTGGTGGAGTCTCCTTCTCTTGAGATATTCAAAACCCGCCTGGACAAGTTTCTGTGCAACCTGCTCTAGGTGGACCTGCTTTGGCAGGAGGGTTGGAATAGATGATCTCCAGAGGTCACTTCCAACCCTATGTGATTCTGTGATTCTGTGGGATGAGAGAATATCTGTATTAAGAAGAGCAGTTGGGATGAGAGTCAAAAGGAGAGTTGCCAGTAATCCCTGGGCATACTCTGGGAAGAAAAGGAATTGCTTACACTTATCTCCTCCCTAGCCAGAAGAGGACGATATATACCACCAGCCCCTCTCTTTCCTACAGCTGGTCCCCCACATCTGCTCAGGAAAGTTTTGATGGAATATTTTTTTTAAATCCTGTCATAACTCACAAAAAGGTGTCAGTTTTACTGAAAAATGTGTGTGCAGAAACAGTTCTCCTCCTCTCTCAAAGACAGTATTTTGATAATACTGCCAACAAGTTTTTTTTGAGCTGCTGCAATTGGATTTTGGTATCACTTTTTTCTTTCCAAGACAAACCAATGGTTATTTTCAGTGGCTTTAAGAAATAAAATGGAGAAATAAAAAATTTCTATTCAACCAATTATTTTTTTTTGCTAGCTTAATTTTTAATTTTGGTTTTCATTTTATAAAATGTTTAAGTTTCAGTTCCTTCTCTGCATCCTGTATTCCCTCTTAATCTTGGAATGAAAATCACTTTCAAATTGCAAAATTCCACACAATCTGGAAGGCCTTTGATCCACCCAACTATAATTTAATGTTAAGAGTCTGTATTCATGGATATCAGATTTCTCTTGCGTGTACTTTTATATTATATTGTATAACAACTCCTGGGTCTCAGCAATAGGATTTATCTTGTCCAGCTGTGGGCATACAGATGTCAGGTGTGTGGTCAAAATCATCATCTATTTGTCTTTATTCATCAATGGCAAGAGGTAATTATCTTTAGGAGGTGGCTAACTCTCTCCCTAAGGCCAATATCTGAGGCAGTGGGGATGAATCAACGTCTTAAACAGAGAAAAGGAACTAATCTTCTGGAGGTGCTGGTCTTTTTCCCTTGGCCAAGGGAAATTTTCTTGGGCCAAGAAAATTAAATTGGATCAGGTTTAACTTTTAAAAATCCATGTATAAGTCCAATAGTTGCAAAAATAATGATGTGGCTGTATTCACCAAAGTTGTCGCTGCCTTTTAAGAGCTGGTTCTAAATTTTTTACGGTATTCAGATAGGAGAGCAATTCTCCAAAGCCCCCTGGTATCTTTAGTGCCTAAGGTGATAATTTCCCAATGCATTAGATGCAATGCACTGTTGACCAAACAGCACGTTCCCAGCAAGAAGCCAAGGATTTGCTCTATTACCAGCTCACTGCCCTCCTTCCCCCCCAGCCACAGAGAAGATACGAGACCATCAGGGATTTCAGTCTAGAAATGTCTTCTCCAGATAATAATTAAGATGTCTCTGCAAATTTTCTATCAGCTATTCTGGCACACTCCAGCAACCATCAAAACAGAAAGATACCAAGTGTGTCTATCTTTCTATATTTCTCTATATATCAGCATATTATTAAATATATATTCATATATATTATTGAACATATATGTGTATTTACAGAATGATCGTTAAATCAATTTTTCTTTATATTGAAAATTTAAATTTAGCAATAAAAATGCAATGTGGTGGATGTGGGTCTCTTCGCATCCAAAAGCTCAATATATATCTCACAGTATGAATAATACCAGCCATAAAATACATCTCTAGAAAATACAGTCAGTACTTAAGACTAGATTAAATTAGCAAAATGCATTCAGCTACCTATGAAAAGAACTTCAAAGGAGTTAACTCTACATTTGGCTCCTTTTTTTTCCTCTGTCATTGCCCTGGCAAAGAGATACACATTTCATTTCCTATTGATATATATATCAGCTAACAATAATTGGCCTGTAATTTATTGTGAGTGGAATAAGAAAGACAGAAGAAAGGTACTTCTGAGGAGCACTGCCCTTTGTGGAGAAGCCTGGCTTGCTGAGAAACATGCCACGCAGCTGTAATTATTTCCTTTCACCACTTCAAGGCACTTTGAGAATACATGAATACAGGAAACTCCTACCAAAGCCCTGCAGTGCTTGGTGCTGGCCAAGCAAAGTGAAGTCTTACACTCTGAGCCATGTCATCTCCATGGGAGTAGATAGATGATTTTCAATGGCTGAGATATTTTCACTCGCTATTGCTCCACATGTGCATTCCTGCCTGGCGTTCTGTAATGGCATAACAAACCTTTGAACTCTAACTGCCTTAGTGGCGGAGGCCAGGGTAGCAGAGCCAAGAAGCTGTGGTAGATCAACCCATAACTCAAGTGTTGGAAGCTGTCTATACACAGCCTCTCTTTGTCTGCCTATGCCTTTGTGTTTCATGAACATCTTCACCAGGACAAGTCTGAAATGTGAGGGGACATGGTGACACCAGTGGGAAGAATCATAGAATGGTTTGGGTTGGAAGGAATGTTAAAGACCTTCCAGTTCCAATCTCCCTGATGTGGGCAGGGACACCTCCCACTAGTCCAGGTTGCTCAAAGCCCCATCCAGCCTGGCCCTGAACACCTCCAGGGATCCAAATCAACAGCTTCTCTGGGAAACCTGGGCCAGTGTCTCACCACCCTCACAGTAAAGAATTTCTTCCCAAGAGACTTACTTAAGCCTGGTGGAAACCAGGCAAACAGAAAAGCTCGACTTATCCTACCATTTACATCTCTCGCAAGTGGAAACTCTTTGGGAGGATAGGGAATTTAGGGAACTGTAGTTCCCCCAGCCACATATCCTGGTGCCCTAATGCTCTGCAGCAGGCAGCTGGATAGGGATCTTACAGATCACTGCTGTCTACACCTGCATCTATCCCTGCTCTGAACACAAGAAAGTCACACTGTCCAGGGTAAGCCAGTTTCATGCACATGGAGAGTTAATATCAAAGAAATATGAATAAATAACACTGTCTAATGGACCAAAATATTGCTTTCCACAGCAGGAGCAGGTGAAGCGAAGGGTAACTTGCTGTGATCATATTAGCGTGGGAGTGCAGAAGGACTTTCTCCACACAAAACAAGTATTGGATTCAAATTCCTGGCATGTCAACTTGCTGACAACAGAAAACCAAGCTGAAAGAAGCTGAACCCAATATTTCTATATCCTGGAAGACTCTTCCATGTTCTTTATGGTTCTTGGTTTCCATCTGTGTTCAAATTCCTGTGTCTGTTCTGACACCCTGCAAGCCTTCAGCCTCAGATACTGAATTATACCAAGACCACAAATGGGATCTATCCAGGATTCAACAGCTGCTGTCTCTTATTGAGCCCTGTGTTTCCTTTCATGGCTCATTACAATAAGTTAGATTAGAACTATAGCTAATTGCTATTGCCATAGTAATTTACAGTAGATGCTGTTACTGTTTGTACATCATGGAGATGGTATAATGACATGTTGTCTTTCCTAATTATATCAGCCAAATAATTCCCACTAAGTACTGTAATAGTATTTTAATTAATATTATTATCCCCATATCTGTCACAAAGCTTAAAACTCTGGAGCTGGAAAACTACTTCTCTTGTACCTTCAGAAAAGTTGAGCTTGATGGAAATCTGCTGGTCTTGGATCGTTTCATGCTGTTATGAGACAGAGCACGAGCCAGGTTTAATTCTCACCTTTGCCAAGGGCATAACTTGGGCAAGTGGGCAAGTGGGTCTGCCTTTTGCTGCTTCTGTGAAAAGGGAAGAATATATTTATATTTAGTTCCGTTTGTCTTCTCTGGATGCGATTTCAAAGAACTCCTAACTTAGAAAGTGAGGCTTTAGTGAATAAGAATTACCCAGCAAATTCTCTTTTGTCCTTTAGGCCTAAGTTCACACCACAAGTGCGTAAATTAAGAACTAGCTATTGGTGATTAATTTAATTAGGATTCGGTTACCCAGGCTATACTTGCAGGTAAAGGGAAGAAGGAAAGCACCTCTGGAGGTGACCTTGATCTTTAGTTTGCTGGTTTTCCTTTACTTGAATAAGCTTTAAATTTATTCAATGACTCAGTTAAGTGTTTAAAGGTAGGTGGGACAAAGTGGAGCTTGCAGGGGTTTACAGACTGTGGCACAGGACACATCCACATGTGCATTTTGAAGCAATGGACAGGAGGTCATGGGAGGTGATTCTGCTCCTCTACTGTGCTCTTCTTGCAGTTCTGCTTCCAGCTTTGGAGTCCTCAGCACAAGAAGGACATGGACCTGTTGGAGTGAGTCCAGAGGAAGGCCATGAAGGTGATCCGAGGGCTGGAGCTCCTCTGCTGTGAGGACAGCCTGACAGAGTTGGAGGTGTTAAGCCTGGAGAAGAGAAGGCTCCGGGGAGATCTTAGACACCCTTCCAGTCCCTAAAGGGGCTCCAGGAAAGCTGGGGAGGACTCTTGATCAGGGAGTGGAGCCATGGGATGAGAGGTAACACTTTT
>JAOXNO010000013.1:157621737-157634492 GCA_028565335.1 Limnodromus scolopaceus | reverse complement strand
AAGAAATTCTTTGCTGTGAGGGTGGTGAGAGCCTGGCCCAGGTTGCCCAGAGAAGCTGTGGATGCCCCATCCCTGGAAGGGTTCAAGGCCAGGCTGGATGGGGTTTTGCGCAATCTGGTCTGGTGGGAGGTGTCCCTGCCCATGGCAGGGGATTGGAACTGGGTGATCTTTAAGGTTCCTTCCAATGTGAGCTATTCTATGAGTCTATGATTCTATCATTCTATGATTCTTACCCCTCGGTACACACAGATAGTGTGTATGTTCCTGTGCTGGGAACCCCATTGATGTCCAGACCAACATGACTGCTTTTCTAGACAGAAACCGTGCAATTAGATTGTCTTTGACTTCCTCTTTGACTTATCAATGTAAGTCAGAAGTGACAGAACCGACATAAAAAGCAGAAGCAAACATGGTGCTTGGTATGTTGAGTGCTGAGGCTGCTGTGACTCACATTGTGGTAATGTATTCGCAGAGTGATGGGGAACAGCAAGCTACAGGAGTTTAGTTTTTCACAACTTCTCAAGCGTCTGCTTCTTAAAAAGGTGGCAAGAGTTTTGTCGTGTTGTGAGCGCTGCAAGATGTGCAGGGGATGGTTTGCATTCAGGGAAGTTGTATTCTGAGTATGAAGTACCCTGTGGTTCTTTGTGGGGAGTCCAAGAGACAGATGTCTTTCTCTGACCCTCCCTGTACAAGGGTCTACCATGAAAGTGCCTTGTAATTCCTGTAAAATAAGGCAGTGCATACATTGAGAAAGGAAGGTAGAGCTGAAGGAAGGATGAGCTGATGGGTAGGGCAAATCTGGGAGAAGACGATGGCTTCATGCCTTTGCTGTCCCAGTTACTACATTGGGGATTAACTCTTGAATTGACAGATTCACAGACAGACAGCAGCTCACAGACCAGGTCACCAAGCTTTGTGTGACATGGAGGACTGCATATCACAGGACATGTCATGAAGGACTACATGAAGCACAAACCCATGCATGAGGAACCAATGGGCATCTCATGTTTGATGCAGACGTCACAGCGAGACCAATGCCTTACAGAGTTTCTTTGCATTCCTGTCAGCCTAACAAGAGGTGAAGAGGATGAGTCCATCATGCTAAAGTCTGATCAGATACTAAACACATCAGTCTTATCATCTGTGATACAGCAAAGGCACTGTTGGCTTACCTTGGAAAAACTGGGTTGGATATCAGCAGCTGTTTCTAACCCTGACAACCCAGGAGTGTAGGCTATGAGGCGGGAGCCCTGCAACAAGCTGCCCAGAGAGGTGGTGAAGTCTTTGTCTCTGGAGACATTCAAAACCCTCCTGGATGCCATCCTGTGCAACCTGCTCTAGGTGGACCTGCTTTGGCAGGGGGGTTGGACTGGATGATCTCCTGATTGGAGTCCCTTCCAGCCCCTATCATTCTGTGATTCTGTATACATAGATATAAATATATATCATTTAGTTTGTCCCATAACTAAGTGTTTTTAAAGCTAGCTTGGATAGTCCATTACTGTGCTGTAGCCTTCTTATTCCTTCATTCCATGGGGGACATTTTGCAGGCAGAAAGTAATTAAATCAAATTCCTGCTGATTATTTAAAAGTCTAGGTCCCTGTGGGCGCCAGAACACTGAAATTTTAGGGTCAGGTCCTCAGTGTGATCACCTGCTCTCTAAACTGGACAGGGCTGGGCAAAACATCTGGGTCATCTGGGAAACTGTGGAGGATGATGATACTAGAAAGGAAGTATTTCAAGAACTGGTTGCTAATTATATATCCAGGGTATCTAGTAAGACATTAATTGGTAATTGTACTTCCAGATTTTGCTGATATCTTTCTGGTGTTTTGTACAATGATGCCTTTGCAAATATCTGAATATTCAACATTGAAAGAGCTGCTTAAACCCTATTTCAGAAGTTTTCCCATCTTATGTCAAGATCAGATTAAAACAGAATCGGACACTTTTGTGTGAGGGAACCCGTGAAAATGATTCCTGCTCTCTGAAAAATGTTACTTCTATCTGACTATTTCTAGGAATATTGGAAGGATTTCCTAGAGCAATCACACTGGTAGGGGTACACATCCCACAGTAAAATAGGTCTCTTGCCACCTCTTTGTCTGTCGTGAGAATATAAATCGTATTCTGTGACTGTTTTTCCCTCTCTCTCAGAACCAGAGAGACAATGTTTTCTGTTTGTTTAGAATTCTTTTTTCACTTCATTTTGAAACTGCCTGGAAGAAAACAAGTTAGTGGCAAGACATGCTACAATTTTTTGAGGCCAAAAACTTTGGTTAATCAAAACATTTTTCTTAACTAAAGCAGAAATGTGGTCCTCTGATTTTTACTTTTTAATTTCATTCTATGTGATTTAACAGAATATACAGTCAAAGGGAGGGAGAAAATAAGAATAAAAGTAATTTGGAAATGAAGAATAAAAATGTTATCTGCTGGAAAGGTCAGAGAGGAAGTATTGGAACATTGCACTGTTTTCTGTTTTCCAAGAGATATTAAATCAAAATCCACAAAATGTTCCCTCATCAGTGAATCAGCAGGCCATTTCTAACCAATCTACTTGACACGTTCCACTTTCACACATCAACACCTGTGCTATAATCATGTCACAGGAGGAGACAACTACTTGTTTCTGACTGGGGGGCAGAGCCTAAATGTTTTTATTGAGGATGCTTCTAAGCCAGGATAAATATAATAACTGAATTAGCCAGTTAAGCCTGTTAACACATTTTGGTTTGTCTAGACTAGGTTTTACCCTGAACTAGCAGACTCCTTACATTGTCCAGATTTGCTCTTCTAAGGGTTATGTGACAAGAAGCTAGAAAACATCTACCAGGTTGTCACTGATTCGGATGGCAGCGACAATGGGGAAGTTTTGCACAATTTCTCTGTGCACAAGGTCTTTGATTGCAATGCGTGACTTCCATTCTAATTTGGTGTTAGCCCACAAAGTGTAATTTGGGAAGTAATCTGCAGTAGAATGAAATTACTGAGACTGGTATTTACCCAGTGAGACTTGCAGAGCTCTTGCAAACCCATCAGAGAGAGAAGGGATCAGCACTTGCTGCGGTTTCCAACTGCAACCAGCTCTTTGAATAACTGGACAAAAAAGTGGGCTCTTCTGCATAAAGGGAAACACGGAAGATTGATTTTTAATGTGCTCCCTTCATCTTGTCGTGGCTGTCAGATATGAACATGACCAACAAATGACAGTACATCATTGATGATCTTCCCAGGACATGAACTACCTCAAGAATTTGCAAAGAGCTTGCTGCTACCAGAAATTATAAAGTGAAAATAAACCAGTTCAGTTCTTCCTCGCTCTCTTTAACACCCCAAAATCTCTAACACTTTTCTCTGTGGGCCTGAAGGTGCTTTAAATCATACGGAATTCTTACAGCTCATCAAAAACATGATGGGCCATCACAAGAACTACGCTGCAGTTGAAAAAATACTTATCTGAAAGCCTTGCATATTGCTAACAAAATAATTGCTTTCCTTTTGCTTTTAGGTCACATAATTCAGGGTATTTTCAGAATAACTTTAATCTCATTAACTTTCTGGCTAAGGAGCTGGCAGAAAACCTTGGCTGAGGTTCCACTCTGCTAAAGCTGAGAATACACCTCAAAGGTGAGAATGGTGAACTTCACGAAAGGAAAGGACCAATTGAATGGTTGTGGCTTGCAGGGATCACACATTTCAGCTGAATTTCCCAGTTTAGCCTTGGGAAATTGCACACAGAACTACAGGCTGAAGGAAATGCTTCCTGGGTGTTTAACAGGTAGCGCAGTTAGAATCATAGAATCAACTAAGTTGGAATGGACCTTTAAGATCACCAAGTCCAACCATCAACCTAACACTGACAAAACCACCACTAAAATGTGTCCCTCAGCACCACGTCTGCCTGGCTTTTAAATATCTTGAGGGATGGCGATTCCACCACTTCCCTGGGCAGCTTGTCCCAATGTTTCTTCACCTTTTTGGTGAATAAATTTTTCCTAATATGGAAAAATATGGATTGTGGCCACAGCACAAGTGTCTGAAAGTTGCAGGCCCGTTTGTCCCCTGTTTGGCAAAAGGCTCCATCTCCCTCAAGGCTATTAGGAGCAGTTTGTGGATGAAAGGTTGCACCGAGCAGGAAAGGGTTGGAGATATAATGAAGTGGGTGGGATGTGAAAGGACAAAGAAGAAAATAAGGCAATAGAAAAGAATGAGAAAATAGCAGTGAAGGGAGAAGCTGGAGGTGAAAAGGATTTGCAGAGCGAAAAGGAGACCAAAGGAAAAAAACATGGGTTGAGTGAAGTTGAGAGGAAGGTAAAGAGTGATGGGTATAGGTGAAAGCAAACCGAAGCCGAGCACAGCAAACTTGGCCAAGTGAGGGAAAAAAGATTGTGTCAATCTAAAATGCTTTATTTCATCCTCAAATTATTGTTCTGTTTCACAGCAGGCCTTTTAACCCCTCCGCTTAACCTCACCACCTTTTTTTCACTGTAACGTTTAAGGAACCAGTATAATTTGAAATCAAAAAGCCCAGAAAGTTCAGACATGTTGAAAGTATCCAAGTGAAATGTGTCAGCATTTCTGAACAAAAAGTTTTCACTTGCAATGTGTTGTAATACATTGAAGCACTGGGATGCATATTAGCTGTCCCTGACTTTCACTCATCTATCATTTTCTTACATTGCCTTGTGGAGGAAATTATTCATCCAAGAATAGGCTTAATTAATCAATTAATTGTGGCCATCTTGAGCATTCTCTTTTAAAACAAGTTTGTATTAATTTATTATAAAATAGAAATATTAACGTCTCTGCAGACACACCCCTGCTCAAAGGGCTAAGAGGAGGGATGGCCATAGTCCTGTTTTAACAGGGAGCAATGGGAGGTTTGCAAAACTGCTCTGTCATGACAGTGTTGCCTGACGCAGGGATGTGTTTCATTTTGGCTGGTGTTAATTGCAGGGCAGAGTAAAATCCATGCTTGGGAAAAACCCTTGAGCAGATATTTTATTGCAATAAATGGGGTGTAACTGGACTAAGTGGCTGTGCTGACACTCGCCAAGTAAACAGGACTGTGGCATGGGGTAAAGCAATGTTCCACATTTCTCGACACTGTTTAACTATCAAGATGCTTCCTGGCAGAGATTTAGTCTGGGTCTAATAGATCTCTCTTGAAAAACACCCAGATGTACTTTAAGAGTTAAAATGAGCTGGAAACCTTTCCTGAAAGACAGTTGGGATTAATCCACTCTGTTTTATGGGGAAGAGTTAGGAGCATGGAGTCAGGCTGGGCCATCCCAACTGGAACCAGGGCCAGAAAGAGCTCCAGGCCTTTTAATTTTCTTGTACAGAATAGTAGTGCACTTCTGTTTGACCTTTACCTTCAATCCTCACTTGTCCAAGCAAGTGGTGTTTTTTCTAGTCCCTGGGGTTGTTGTGGAAGATGAGTTTCATCATGATTACCTTTCCAATCTCTTTGGGGAGCATCGGTGCAGGCCGGCACATGGTAGGCTGAATCCCTGCTGGGACTAAAGCAGTGACCTCAAATATGCCAATTTATAGCCTTTGATGAGTGGCTTCAGGATCCTTGGCATCATCTGGGCTGTGCAAAGTTTGCAGGGTTATCAGGCTGCACAATGGATGTTTCTCCCTCCAAACCTACACTTAGATTTCATATACCTCCCCAGGCACAATAGAGCCAAAACATTAATGTACTTCCCTGCTCTATCACCGCCCTTTAATTGCCTTTTAATTTGTTATTGGCTACTTCACTGCACTCTCAAAGAAACAAGCAACATCTCCAGGAGGAGTATAGGGCAAAAAGTTGCATGTTGTTCCAGTCTCTTCTTCCACCTCAACATTGGCCCCTTAGCCCTGGATGACAAACACAGATGGCTCAGTCATCTCCAGACAGATCAGAAGAATGTAGGGTCTTTGCATCTATCTCTGTTCATAATACCTGGAGCTGAGGGAAACTGTGACTTGTCACCTCTCCCATTGTGGGACTGTGCCAAATGCCTGCTCCTGTCCATGTGGAGGTACTGGAAGTGTTGCTGTTACTGTCACATTTGCATGACCCAGGTGAGTCTGTGCCATCTGGAAGCACGTCTGTCTCAGGACATAAATTAGACAGAGAGTGAGACACACATAGAAAAAATCTATGTCTAAAAGAAGAAGGAAAAGTCCCATGCCTGGTGTTGATGAAAATGCCATAAGGAAGCTCTGCAAGCTTCAGCAAGATATAATTATGTGCAAAAGCTGGTATAGGAGGCACCATCAGGAACTTAATTCCCACAGAAGTGTGACTTGGAAGTTTTAAAACATATTGAACAAGGAAGTTGACATGTCCTTATTCAGAGTGAAATTCAACATGATTTATTTTAGTTTTATTCTCTTTAAGACTGGACTGAGAAGGCTTGAGTTGAGGCCATTGCATTTGTGAACATGAGCTGGTGATTGCATGCAACAATAAAATCAGTTGTAGGTCCCAATCTAAGATCTATCTGAGCTGCGTCCTAACTGAAAGCCAGACCATGCAGAGACACAGAAGAGCCTGTGCTTGGTGTTCCTGAGGTCTGGACTCCCATGGTAGCAACCAGACTTGAGCAGAATTGCTTGGCAGTTAGAGGAAATGCGTAATCGTTGCTTGGAAATGGACGGAGTGACTTGGGAACTTGGTTAAAAGTGCCATGCAGTGAATTTGTGCAAATTCTTTAGCCCACTTGAAAAGTTCATTTAGATTTCCTTAAATGTCTATGTATGCATTTTCTAAAGAAAAAAAAAAATGTTGTGAGATTAACTGTTGGGAAACTTTTCTGCAAAATTCAAGTCCTGAAATGGGAAAGCAAACAATGAGACACTGAAATTTTACATAATGTGTCCATAACAGAGAATCCAGTTCATGAAAATCCACGTGAACTTTTCAAGTAAGTTAATGAATACATTATTTCCCAAATTTAAGCACCCAAAGCATAAAATCAGTGCAGAGTCACTGAAATCTAGGTC
This sequence comes from Limnodromus scolopaceus, assembly GCA_028565335.1. Classification (NCBI taxonomy): domain Eukaryota; kingdom Metazoa; phylum Chordata; class Aves; order Charadriiformes; family Scolopacidae; genus Limnodromus; species Limnodromus scolopaceus. The sequence continues at coordinate 157,627,489 of JAOXNO010000013.1, read as the reverse complement.
ATTTATTCTGGTATTTACAAAAAATTTACCTAGAATTAATAACGATTAATAGATGGACCAATACTTATTTTGCTGGTTGTTCCTGAGTCAAATTGCCTTCTTATAACCATGGAGAATAATTGAATACACTTGTTACTCACGTGTTTATAATATTTCCATTGTTGTAATTAGGTTGCTACAGGGCTAAGATGAAATCACTTTTTAAAAATATGCTGTATTCGAATTGGTAAAAGGGAAACCTTGACATCAAACCTCAGAAGAATGGGCTTGTTAACAATTAAATAAACAGTCTGCATGTTGGGCTCTTGCCCAGTGCTTGCATAAGGATGTAAGAAATTACTTATTGGGTCAGACCTCTAGTCCTTCCAGTATGGGAGTCCTCTTTTCCAGCAATGGAATTTGGAATTAGGAGTTAGAAGGTGCCGTGTTGTGGAGTGAAAAACCTTGGCCACTTCTGTATTCTATTCCCTTGTTACTCCTCATGCGTTCACAGCTGTTATGATAGAGAAAGTAGAAGGAACACCTCTGCCACTTCCTTTTTGTATCTGTTTTGAGTAACTATTGTCCTTGTATTTTCTTGTCTGACTCCACTGCCTTGTACAGCAGCGAGTCCCATACTGTCTGATGGATTAAGAAGCAATTTCTCCTGTTTTCTGATCTTCTACTAATTTTGTTGAAAAACAGTTCCCTATTTGTATTATCAGTCGTCTTCATGATCTTGTAAACCTCAGCCTTATCCTCCACTTCCCCAGCATTCTTCCCTCCAATCTGAAGAATCTCCACAGCCTTTTTAGTCTCTCCTCTTACTTGTTTTTATCTGGACCGTCTCTTACCTCCACTGGGGCTTTCTTGAGAGATAGACATGAGAACTGATCTGCATAACTGCTGGGTTGGTCAGGAAGCTTGAGCGTTACAGGTCGTCTTGGCCTTAAGCTAAATACCAGTACCTCAAATCTTTGGTAGACACTCATAAAGCCAGTTATAAACTCATCCAGAGTGAACATGGAGGTTTTCTTTTTTTCTTTTTTTTTTTTTTCATTTCAGTACGTAATAGTTCCAAGTAAAAATAAATTTTAGAGGGATAAAAATCTTCACAGAATTAGGTTGACTTTAACAGACGTTTTAGCCAAAAATTGCAAAATAGCAATGGGGGGATATTTTTTTAAATGTCAGTGTATTTCCCTTTAACATTTTCTAAATGAAATGTTTCATTTTGGAAATGCCAAACCCCTTTATTTTGACATTTTTCTAAGTTAAGCCTTTTCACCCTTAATTTCAAAATGGCATTTTTTAATTTGAAGAATTGACCTCCATATAAAAGAAATGGTCGATCTTTTTATAGTTTAAGTAACTCAAAGACAATCCAAGCACTTCATTCTTTTTTTTTTCCTTTCTTTTTTTTTTCATACTGATTTTTTTTTCACTTCTCAGGTGCATTAATCACTTTGTTCTACCTGCAATATACAGGTAGCAGAGTTTAAGAGAAGCTTCTCTGAAAGAACTGAAAAGAGCTTCTCTGAAGGAGTAGCCTCTGAAAATCTCAAGCAACGTAAACATGACATAACACTGTTTGACATAACTCTTGATGAGATTACCAAGAGAAGAATGATATACAAAAGCCTAATTAAGGGGTCATTATGGTTCCAGGTATCTATATAGCACTTAAGACAGAAGCAGGGTTAGCTGGAGGAGATGTCAGGATCTTCAGTCCACACCTACACCTTTTTCTGGACCTCTGTCAGTGCTGATGAACTGCTGACAGCTGAAGTAGTTCCCATCATGCAGCCAGCTCACCCTCACAATTTTCTCTTTCCGTATCATTCATATGATAATGTCACATAAGGGGAACTGTGGGTTTAATTAGCTGCTGAGGCGCACAGGTAGTAATAACCATTCCTGCTACATCATCTCTCTGACACTCTTTCCTGTTGCTCTGTTCCCGTCACAGCTGACTGCAGAGTGGGCTACCTACTAATTGGGAGTGTCTCTCTTATTATATTTTAACAATCCCATGCCTCCTACTCCCACTTGACTCACTTCCAAAGGCAGCCTGCATCTGTGACAGTGCTCCATTTCCGGAGGGACGGACTCTGATGCCAAAACTTCTCCATTGTGGTGAGTCAGAGAAGAGGAAGAGTCGAGAGAGGAAGGGGCTGAATTGCTTCTCTTTACCTTCAGTCAAGGGACAAAACAGTAAAGGAATTGCTGAAAGACGTAATTACTGAAATGTGTTAGTCATAGAGAGGTGGTTTGTTTAGATGTTTTGCTAGAAAGCATGCAGTTTTGAAGTAGGAACTACCTCCAGGAATTCCTTGTTGTAATTAGCTTCCTGCAACATCTCCAAGAGGAAAGGAACAAACCAGTTACAAAGGCAGCCAAACCATCTCAGGGTTGGGTTTCTAACACTTAACTTCAGATATCAGCACGCCACATGGAGCTCCCTGTTTTAATAACCTGTAGAGAGCAAGCCAGCAGAGTGTAGGACATTGTTTTTCTCACCCAGTGCAGGTGTTGAGTGGTGATTATGTCCTGAATTTGACTCACCCCATTGCCTTGCTCTCCAGAGGTGGAGCAATGAGCCTCCAGTGATTTTTTCAGATGGAAACACGTTCATCAGAAAACTGCACCCTAAGTCAGACAAACCAACCCTTGGTTCCCTGAGGATATCCGTCTCGGTGTTTAGTACCAGTGTGGATACTCTGATATCATGTCAGGATTGTGAAGGTATGACCCATCTCACGTGTCTCTCCTGTGAAGGTGGTAAGGCACTGGAACAGGTTGCCCAGAAAAGCTGTGGCTGTCCCATCCCTGGAAGTGTTCAACGCGAGGTTGGATGGGACTTTGAGCAAGATGGTCTGGTGGGAGGTGTCCCTGCCCATGGCAGGGGGTGTGTCTGGATGGTCTTTAAGTACCTTCCAACCCAAACCATTCCATGATTCTTCGAACCACACATCTCACTGAAAGTTAGGAGTATTTTAATAATTCTCCCTCCTGACAAATTAGGTTTAAATTATCTGTTTCCTGTCTAACTTATTAAGGAAGAACATTTGAACAGGGAAGAAATAAAAAATGGAATACAAGAAAGTAAACACACCATGACAGGTGATCATAAATAGTTTAGGTTTAGTTTCCTTAGGATTTCAGACAAGAACAAGCAAACAGAGGAAGACTTTCTTTGAAGTACCTGGTAGTTTGGCTTTTTCAGAGGGGGAAAAAAAGTATTTAATTCATAGTTATGGTATTCACTTTGTCTTAATTTTTTAATTAACCCTTGTCCTTTTCCTTGGAAAATGAATGGAAATGAAAGAAGTAGCATTGGGAAAATATCATAAAAAACATTTTAATTGCACTTCTCTTTTCTTGAAGTTCCATGGAAAGAGACAGGCAGCGTGAAGTTAAAAAGTGAGAAAATCAACCTCTCAAAGAGAAGTGAAAATGTACAGCTTTTTAAAAGTAAAATCAAGCTGCCAAAATCTTCATTAAGTTGCTGGTTGAAATGTTTTTCATAACAAAATGGAAAATGTCACTGAAATGAGTGTGATTTATCTAAATGTTTACATTTTGATGGAACTTGCTTTTTTCAATGATCAAAAAAAAATCAATTCCACTGTTTTCTGTAGCATGTGTAATAATAAGACTAAATCCTCTTGAAATCCAAGAGTGGGAGTGGGACAGTCTGCTTCAGAGAAGATCTTACACACTGAAGGAGGAATTGAGAGGCATTCCTCAAATTACACCATCTGCAAAATGTGCTTGCTTCTTATACTTTGCTGACAAAATAAAACTTGTTATAAATCTAGAAGAAGATAATATGGTATAAAAAATGTCATACTTTTTTTTTTTTCTTTTTCATTTTCTTTTTTTTTTGCAGGAAACTGGAAGGGAAGGAAGTAGCCAAAACCAGGCATGTGTTCTGTCAGACCTAAAATTGAAATTTTGATCAAAGACTTTGGGGAAAAATGATCAAATAAGTATGGTTATGTCACCTCAATATCATGCTATATCAAGTGCCTGAACCTGGACTTAAACGAACACCTTTTCTCAAACAGGTTGTTCTATCTTGGGAGGGTCTAGAAAAAAAAGTTGTGGGTTTTTTTTTTTTTTTAATTATTTATGCCTTTCATTTTGCTGCTGAGAGAACAATGAAAATGGAGTGAAGAGAACAACAGCATTCAGGTTACACAAGCAAGTTTGGACTTATATGAACTGAAAAAAATTCCAGATTATCCAGTGAGAGAGGGATTTAGCAGAGAGGTTGATTTAGCTGAGGAGACAGTTTATCATTAAATGCATCACTAATAATATGTTTTGGTGTTTTACATTTTTGAAACACATCCCCATGCTGCAAATCTATCAAGTGCCCGAGAAACAACTGTTAAGACTATTAAATCTCCCTAGTGATAAAGCTGGTTTGAGCCACTTGACAGACAACAAGGCATCCCTCACCCAAGTGTGTGGGTGATTGTAAAACACAACACAGAGACATTCCATTTCCCCTCCTAATAAAAACAATCCTCAGGGTCTCCATCCTCAGTTATCTGCTCCAGCCTAAAAGACTGAAAAGAGAAGTAACAATTTTGATCTTTCTTTCCCCCTCTTCAGGGAAACTCTGCCTTGCTCTGTTCTGCTCCAGAATTGCTACTCCAATGCCGGAGCAGAAAAAAAACAGAGGTCTTCATATTTAGCTTTTCTGGTTGGTAACAGCTTAGCTGACAGAGGCTTTTGAGTAGAATCATAGAATTGCTAGGTTGGAAGGGACAGATCATCGAGTTGAACCATCAGCCTAACACTGACAAAATCCACCACTAAACCACATCCCTCAGCACCACATCTGCTCAGCTTTTAAATCCCTCCAGGGATGGTGGCTCCACCACTGCCCTGGGAAGCCTGTTCCAATGCTTAATGACCCTTTTGGTGAAGAAATTTTTCCTAATATCCAATCTAAACGTCCCCTAGTGCAACTTGAGGCCATTTCCTCTTGTTCTATTGCTTGTTACTTAGGAGAAGAGACTAACCTCCAGCTCTCTACAATCTCCTTTCAGGTAGTTGTAGAGAACAACATCTATTTCATGGAACAGATCCTTCTTCATGGAACAGATCCTTCTAGATGCCATGCTTGAGCACATGGAGGACAGGGGGATGATTCAGGACAGCCAACATGGCTTTACTAGGGGCAGGTCCTGCCTGACTAACCTAGTGGCCTTCTATGATGGAGTGACTATGTCACTAGATAAGGGACAACCTACAGATGTGATCTATCTGGACTTCTGTAAGGCCTTTGACACAGTTCCCCATGACATTCTGCTCACCAAATTGGAGAGATACGGATTTGATGGGTGGACTGTTCACTGGATAAAGAATTGGCGAGATGGTTGCATCCAGAGGGTAGTACTCAATGGCTTGAAGTCCAGTTGGAGAGCAGTGACAAGTGGTGTCCCTCAAGGATCTGTGCTGGGACTGGTACTGTTCAACATTTTTATCAATGATATAGACAGAGGGATGGAGTGCAGCATCAGCAAGTTTGCAGACGACACCAAGCTGTGTGGTCTTGTCGATATACCTGAGGGACGGGATGTCATCCAGAGGGACCTGGACAGGCTGGCGAGGCGAGCTTAAGTAAACCTCATGAGGTCAACAAGAGCAAGTGCAGGGTTATGCACCCGGGCCGGAACAATCCTCGCCATCAGTACAGACTGGGGGATGAGGTATTAGAAAGCAGCCCTGAGGAAAGGGACTTGGGGGTGCTGATGGA
>JAOXNO010000013.1:157568508-157615355 GCA_028565335.1 Limnodromus scolopaceus | reverse complement strand
TGCTTTACTTGTTGCTAAGCAGTGTTTACACTAAGTCTCAACATAGATCTGGAGCGAGGCACAGAACACTGTGGGGAAAAAGAGTCTGCTTTCTGATGGTGCACTCCCTCCACTCCCCATAAACTCCAGCTGCATAAGAAGATGACTTTTTCCTTTCTCTGGCTCACTCCGCTTCCTCTCGTTCCTGATGTGTTTGCAACCAGCTTTAAAAACTCCTGAAGTTCATCAAAGGGCACCTGACTCTGATGGGTTCTCTAGGAGAAGTAACTCTCAGATGATTAAGCTGACATTCGAGAGAAGAAATATCCTCTCAGTACCCTCCCCACGGTGCTTCTGTTTGCGTTTGAGCATTGTCAGGAGGCGATTGATTCAGAAAAATGCAGTCATAGGAAACATTTTCACAAAGAAAGAATCAAGGCCTGTTGTTGTAGCCCCCAGCCATGCTGAATAATGTGACCCAATGTGCTTTGCCTGGAGATGTAGAGAGTGAGTGGAAGACTATGTCTGGAAATTGTTCTTCCCTGGAGGTAATGAGTTACTTTGTAAAAGTTAAAGAAGACTTGTTAGCTCTTTAGACTCACTTCCAGAGGATTATTTACCTCACCAGATCATTACACACTTTCCACAGACTGGCTTTAAAATATCTCCAGTAGCACACTTTCACCGTCTCTCCTGAGAGACACCCTTTTGGTTGACAGTAAAAAGGTTCTTGATACTGTCCAGGTATGGGAACTTTGCATGGGTAAAAACAGCCAGGTCAGTCATTTTTAGGGAGTCCAGGAGAAAAGCTTTGCAATAGCTGCGTGATGAACTGCATTTTTCCTGCATATTAATATGTTCTAGCAGTGCAAGCAAATCCTGTTGGCTATTTGGCGCTGCAAATATCATCAGCAGAGCAACCACCTTTGTTCCCCACATTACAAGAAACTCCCAGTCCTACTCAGGATACATGTGCTTCCAAAATAAATATAAAGGAGAGAAAGGGATAGCTTAAAGTGAAAAAGATTTGTTGAATGCCTACAAAAATAGCTTGAGCTTTAAACCAGCCAAGTTCAATTTCTTGCCAGAAGCGAATTGTGTAAGTCAAGTATCCATTTGAGGTTTACCACACAATTGAGATCTAGTGATCAGGCACCTTTTGCAACTACAGTGAGTTGAGGTGGTCTGCTGGCGTGGATCTCAAGCAAAGCTTGACTTCACATCTTGGCCAACATGAAGCTGACCTTTTTATTTGCTTCATAATCTTACCTTGTCTTTACTCAACTACATGGGGTAAAACTCTTCTTTTGACCATGCTTGGGGCAACAGATGAGTTAACTATGCACTTCAAGCTGGAAATAAAGCATCAAGAAGTTGGGGTTTGGGTTTTTTTAGGAGTTAGTCAGCCTTTCTCCCAAGGAGGAAGACCAGGCCTAGAGATATAACAACAGGTTTAATCTTAGGGACACCAATGAGTTATGTCCCCATCTCTTCAATAGGATGCAGGTTCAGATTCCTTTCACCTTGTATTGGGCATCAGATGCACTAGTGGAGTCTGAAATCCTACAGTGTGGTTCTTCTGGTCAGGAACCGGCATTCTGCGCATACAACTGTTTTGGTGGTCTCAGTACTAAGTTTTCCTAATACTCACGCAATAACATATATATAGGTTTAACAAATATACCTCATTATTTTTGCATTATGAGCTGTAATGATGTGGAACCACTGAGAAATTCCAGGTTTCAGCTTGAAAAGAACTACAGTCTCAAAATAATAACCCACCTCTGGGCTCAGGTTTATCCCTGGCCCTTCTTGGCTTCGTTGCAAATAACTTTGACAATTCTTGTTTTCTTGAGTATAAGTCAATTATTGGCAATGGACACAGGAGCTGAATGCACTGCTTTACTAAGTAATTCAGGACATCACTCAACAAGGATGTTCATTAGCATAGGGCTAGTCATTCATCACTTTTGGAAGAAAGAAGAAAGAAAGAAGTATAAGACTAAATTCTCAGCCTTGTTTAATTTTCCTGCCTCTGTTTCCAAAAGAGTTGCTTAAGGAACCAGTCTGCTTAGGATGGACTAGCTTTTTGCAGACAAACGTTGAAAATTGCCTTGTTTTCTGAAAGATACTACAGGCTTACCAGCCACCCCTCAAGACTACCTTGCCTGGAAAGGTCCTATATATTATAGGTGTTGAAAGATAGCTTTAATCTGGGTAGTCTTTAGGATCTGCACATTTTTCTCTGCTTGTCTTAAGTGAAAATCCTGTAAGATTTCATTAGGACTCCTATATTAAAAAAAAATAATAGTAAGAGAACCATAGAATTGTCTAGGTTGGAAGGGACCTTTAAGATCATCAAGTACAACCATCAACCTAACGTTGACAAAAACCATCATTAAACCATGTCCCTCAGCACCACGTCTACCCGTCTTTTAAATACCTCAAGGGAAGGTGACTCTACCACTTCCCTGGGTAGTCTGTTCCAACGTTTGACAACCTTTTTTGGTGAAGAAATTTTTCCTAATATCCATCCTAAACCTCCCCTGGTGCAACTTGAGGCCAACCCCCACCTCTCTACAACCTCCTTTGCGGTAGCTGTGGAGAGCGATGAGAAGGAGATTACAGGGGAAGCCTTTTCAAGCAACTATGGGTAACAGTACAATGACAGTACATCGCTGTGGTTGATTGCATGACCATCAGGATGCTAAAAAATAAAGTGCAATGACGTCCTGAAAATATCTGGTTTAAGATGACACTATTCCAGCAAATTCATTTGTGTGGAAGGCAACCATCAGATATCGGAGAAAAATCCTGAATCTAGACCAGATAGACCTGCCCAAAGATTGAGCTTTCATCTTAACACCCAAAGACATGATTTTCAGACAGTCCTACCCAAGAAACCTGAGTTCTTGAAAACATCTCCGTAATTTTGTGAAGTGGCACAGGATGAACCCAACTGATGCCTTGGGGATGTGGCTGAAAGGTGATGCCAACAATCTGCCTTCTCAGATTTTGTTTCCTAGGCTACCTGAGGATAAAGTTCCATCGCTCTTGGCTTTGCTGCTGTGGCCACGTATCAACTGTGGTCAAAAATCATTGGAATAAGGTGTCTGTCTCCCTTATGGATGTCCACTAAATGCCTCATTTTGTTACTGAATGGTAAAACACTGTAATTCACATGCTTTACTTGGCTGTCTATATGAATATAATCATTTAATGTATGTGTGCACATACAGATGACCTGGAAGGATGATAGCATAAGATGTAATATACAGCAGGATGCAAGGGAGTGAAAGAAAAATGCCTGAAATGAAAAACATGCTCACTTGAATCATTTTCTATAAGACTACTTATGCTGTTAAGTCCTCGTGCAATCAATATATTACTTGACTTCACTTTAAATGATGACATCTTTTTTTTTTATATGTTCTTAAGTCTAATTAAAAGGAATTAGTCACGAGAGTGACAAATTTTAAGTTAACTACAGAATTACTTTGTGTGGCATTTATTAGATAAGTCAAACATGGCAAGAATTTTAACCAAACTGGCAAATTCAGTGAAAGTAATGTCTTGGCATCAAAATTCTTTCTTAAAATTAAGTCATTTGTTATTAGGGGTATTCTTTTCTTTTTCTCAAATAACTTCTTTTTCTGTACTTTCTTTTTGTTAGGACTGGAGAATAACGAAATTGTATAATAGTGAGTAATAAAATCTGTCATTCTTGTGAGTAATGCTTTGTAATTAGAAGAAATAAAAGTAAAGTAAGTACAATGGTGTGTGGTGTGCAGGGCTGGGGGTGTATTGTTGCATTCAAAGGTTTTTATATTAATAATGATGCTGAACTTTCAACACTTGAAGTTTCTGCTTGAATTAGCATCAAAAGGTGTAGAGGTTTATCTGTACTTTCAGTTCCACATGCTGCCAGAGCTATATAAATCTTTCACACTGAGAGAGTTGGGACAAACCCAAAATTTTCTATCACTAAAGCTGCACACCGCAAGCGTGAGAGCTTTGGGAAGAAAACTCTATCAGCTGCTAAAACCCTGACTGTCTTTGCAATCCAGACGCTAGATGGCTGAGTTCCCCTCCAAAATGCTCATGTACACTGGGTCATGCTCTGCAGCAGACATCAGTGGGATTTACTATTTCCCTCTTCAGGACTGGCAATTTCCTCAGAATCGACCTTGCTGTGCCGTTTTTGCTGCAGAAACACATGAGAACACCTGTCCATTGAACTGGAGAGGTGTTCTTTGAAATATTTCAGATCCCATTAACTTTGATGACGTCCAAGGCTGTGTTTCAGCAGGGTGGCAGTTGCAGCGTGTCCTCAGAGCCATGAACACTGTTTTTCTCACATTACATTGGTCCATTGTTGGGTTTTTCCAGAGGGAGGTGTTTTAGCTGTTGTACCCTCTCTGGCTCTGGAGCAGATGGCTCTGATGGGGTTGCCCCAGAGCTGGGGATTTGGGAAGATGAATATTTCCCAGCCTTGGGCAATGAGCTGGAGGATCTGCCCCAGAACTGGGTGTGCTGAGAGCCACCTGCAGCTGCTCAGTGAAATTAGCATTCTCATTAACTAGCTTTTAATGGGCTTGCTAATTACCAGCTAGTAATGAAACGCACAAGAGTGTCAGATTTGCTGAGCAACTTCTGGGATCTGGGAACTTCCAGTTCCATGGAAATGTGGATGATTTTTACTTTCTTCCTTATTTAGACCAAGGACATCTTTTTTCAAAAAAACCCCAACAAACTGTAAATCTTGATTTTCAGCTAACTCTCCTGTCTATTCCTGTCTTAGGAATTCCAGGGAATGTTGAGTCCACTACCTCCACTTTTCAATTACCCTGAAATGGAGTTACTTTTTGGAAATCCTTATTTCAAGGCTAAATTCAATTAACTGAAATTTCTAGTTATTAGATTCAGGAATACCTTTCTCTTGCAGGACTCGAAACTACCTCCTTGATTTCTCAGCTATTCTGTTAAACTATGAAAAACTATACAAGAAATCTACATCTTACCCACTTTAATGGACTGACGTGATTTTGCACCCTAAAGTTAATATAATGTAGCTCTTTCTTTGAAAACCCCAGCTTGCACTATTTTAACAGCTTTCTGCAAGGAAGGGTGGGATGTGGTATTTTAGTAGCAGCCTTCGTTATACAGCATGCAGATTTATGAATTCAATAAATAATAAATCAAATATATTTATTTTGTGTGATTCTCTTACCACTTTTATTAGAGGATTTCTCTAAGAACTTGTAGTAAATTTGTTTTGATGATTTCTGAGACTTGTTCAGCTTCCTGATCCCTCCAGTTTCTCTGTTTTCAGAGGTACAAAAAGCTTTTACTTGGCTGTCTTCAGTGCACTTTGACCGCTCAGTGTGGTGTTTGGTATCTTTGTGATGGTGACTTGGCCTCCCTACTATTGATTCCATCACCATCCTTATGCTGTGCACCAGCTTTCGCTAAAAAAAACAAAAAAAGAGGAAATAACGTTTATATATCAGTGAAAAAAAAAGTTGAATAACGTTTGCTCAAAATCTATTTTTAGGGTGATTGCATTGAAAAAATTAAATTTACTGCAAATCCTTCCCTCTCCACTGAAAATAACATTTAAAGTACAGAGACAAATTTTAATTGGTGTAGGATGTGTCTTTTTGTGTCTTTATATGGCAGAAACTTCAATCCGGAAGGCACGTGGTTACAGTCTAGTGAAACCAAAGTAGGTTATATCATCATGACTTCCTTTATCAACCAGACACGAAATCTCCTTGAAAAGATAACATGTTTTTTTTGACAAGACCTACTTTCCAGGGAACAAAGTCATCTGGTGCTGTAGCGATATTTTTAACTTGGATTTCTCTTTTTTTTTTCTGATGAGCTACTGTGTTAACAGTAATTTTGCTTGCTGAAGATCAGTCTTTACAGTCCAGAATTTACTCCAGTAAATATCCACAAGCTCCCTAGTCCCTTGAAAGGTCTCCAGTTTTCCAAGATGTGTTAAAATTAGTGCAATCCCAAAAGAGCTGCCAAGACTCAGCAGAATTTTGTAAGAGGTTGGACTATCAACCTACATGCTGGTACGCTGATATTCTCAAATATTTCATTAGACCTGTGGCCTCAACTGGTACAAATTTTTATAGGTCAGATTAACTCTGTTGGGATGATTCTATGATTTACTGTCATGATGGGACATGCTAATATGAATGCATTGGGAACATTGCAACACTCACTGACGCAGCTGATATATTTTGGCTGTCGGCCTGGGGATCACAAATGGTAGGAGAATTTTGCTGCATCCAGGTGTTATAACACCACCTTCTTCTACACAGAGGAATTTATGGCTACATTTTGTCAGACCAAGTGTGTGTCCAGGCAGTATTCTGTCCCAAATAGTGGCCCACACATCACGCCTAGTAAAATGTAAAAGACAGAAATATACCAATATTTCCATGGTATGTTCTCTAGAGATGGGTGGTTGTGGAAATGCTGCAGCCAGAATACTTGAATGTACTCTGCAAAATCAGGAGAGAGTGGTTATTTTCTGCTCCCATGTACCCATGATCCAGAAGGCAGAGTGAAGTTTAACTGCTCTGCCCTTTTCACCCCCTCCTGTTGCTTTGGCATGTGCAGAGAGACTCAATTTTCTTAGCGGCACATTGAAGCTCTCAATTCCTTAATCCGTTTGCCCTTTCTGCAGCGCTACCTCCATTTGGGAAACAACCTGGGGAGGGGAGCAATGAAAGTAGTGAGGCAAAGCAAAGTTATTATGAACCTGTTGAAATGTATGAAGGGACTAAAATGTGAGATGGGAGAGAAAAAGAAAAAAGTGCATCCCAGGGGCACATTTCAGTGCTCAGTGGGCGTCAGGTTGAATAAGTTACAAATAAACTGTCATCTTAAGAGTTACCAGACACTGAAGCAAACAGAAACTTCAGAAAATTAGAACAACAGCTCTTAGAATATTATAGGAAGCAGCTTTTGGTGCTTTACTGCATTTGCAGTCCTGAGAATTGAGTTAAGTCTGTGCGTTGGCTGTAACTTCGCTGCTAGACATTTAAGCTTTTCTTTTCTTTTTCTCTTTTTTTTTTTTGTTTTTTTTTGTTTTTTTGTTTTTTTTGTTTTAGATCTCACTGCTCTCTGTTCTGACTGTACTGGGATACACTGGCTTGGAGAGTCTTTCCACAAGACCATTGCTGGTAGACTTGGAGCCAAAGAAGGTCAGCTTAACATGAATCAGCTTATGGCGAGCATCCACACTGTTCGCACATAAGCAAATACGGATTTGCCCAAGCTCTGAAAAGAAAGAATTGAACTGCAGACTACAGGAGTGTTGTAGGGAAGTGTTGCTCCATATCAACCCTGTTTTAATGCTCTTCCTGATGTGTCCAGTATTGGCTGCTACCATGACGTTTTCTTCTCCGGTGACACTGTTTTCTTCTCTAGTGACAAATTTTCAGCCTTCAGCAAAAGCTTCTCCTTAACCATGCATGTAAACAAAGACACAGACATAAACCAGATTTAATATTAAGCTTTTACATGCAGTTCTTAGCTCCATTCAGTATTGGCCAAGGGCTGAACTTCACCTTGTCTTGCTCAGGGGTACCAATCTTGCTACGCTCCAATACCTTATGCACGAATACCTAGCCCTAGACCGTTTTGGCTTTTTAGGAGAACCCTTGCTCAAGTTTGGGAACAAGATTTGACAACCTGAAGTATAGAGAGATCATGACATTCTTGGTCCCAAGGTCCTTTTCATTAAACATAGAATTATTGAACTCTGGAGTGGGAAAAATGGAACAGATGGGCTTATTTCCAGACCTATAATACCATTGTTTTGGCAGCACGTTTGATCTAGGTCTCCAGATTGGTTATATTTGCTAATTAAAAGTAGTTTCAGGTGGATAAAGAATAGCTCGTACACTTGCTAGCACAAAGGAAGAGGTTATTCTTTTTGGCTGTGGTAGGTACCACAAGAAGCCACAAATTTACCCTGCAGCAAGAAAAACATTTGGGAAAAATCTTCATTAAGAAATTAAAGTTAGTGAAATGGTGAAATAGATTGCCCAGGAACAGCAGCCTTCATCACCACAGTTCTTTGAGGTCAGATTAGACTGACATCTTCCAGGAATGAGGAAGGCCACATAAACAAGAAAGAAAAGTCAAGTACCTTCATAATTTTTGACTCTTAGATTTAGGCTACCTTCAGACGAAAACCACTCTGCAAAACAGAGCTGGTATTTACTGGAGATTAACAAAAGGACTGGATCACTATGAAATGAAACCTTCAAGGTTATGTTGAATATGCCAGAAACCACTGAGAACAAAAAATTTTTTAATTTTCCATCATTTCATAATGCACTATAGGCACAAATTTGATTTTTTCACCTGCAGCATAGAATAGAAGTTACCTTTTCTCGGCTATAAAATCCCCCTACCCAAATTAGAGAAAGAAAAAAGGTTATTCCCCCACAAAAAAACCATTCTCTCAGGCTCATAAAGACCAAACAACAGCCCTCAGGAATCTACTTTCCAGAAAAGAAGTGGATATCTATTCTTAGCTATTTTCATCTACACTTTAACATGCAAAAAAAACCCTTCCCATCTCCTCAGATGAGAGTCTGACATTACCTAGTTTGCCTGTGAAATGTGAATATGTTTTTCTTCATCGCTTGGTGTATGTATAGCACATGCTCTACTTAGAAGGGAAGCAGAAATAGAGGTGTGCGTGCATGCCTGTAAATCTGCTTTTAGAAGGCAGAAATCCCAGTCCCTTAAGCACCTCCAAGTCCACTCCATAAATTTCTGCTGGGAATTTTATCTCCATGGAGCACAACTTTTTAAAATTATGCACATACTGAGGAACTTGCAGAAAAAGTGGGGCAACCCAGTATTATTTTAAAATGTCTTCTTCGTACCTTAGTGACTTGCTATCATATTTTCTGCAGCTTTCACATCCTGCTAGCTGACCAGACAATTTATTAAGGACTGTGTGGGGAATACTGAAATGAACTGCTAACCACTCTGAATATTGATGTTTGAGGGAATAACAGGCTTCCGAATAATTTCTAGCAGTGGGAAACTTTACCGGAGTGCATATAAAAGTAACATGAACTCCATTCAGATCCTGTGTATTCATTTCTGATAAACACAGTTTGTAGCACAGATATTAACCTCCTTTAATATGAGAACTGTGAAGAAAATTGGTTTCTTATTTTTTTTCAGGCCTACGGTGTTCGTGGGAAAGAAAAAGCCCAGTCGCATATTTTGCACAGAGTCTGATCAAACATTGTTTTTCTCTGGTAAACTGAAAATTAGATAAAGCTTTCGCTCAAAGGGAAAGTTTCACTTCGGTGCTCAGCTTTTTATTTCTGTTAAAAAATACTTCTGATTGAACAGATGTCATTTCCAATCAGAAAATCAAAAGATTTTATGTTTAAATGAGATGCTTTATCTCCTACAGATTTTGTGTTTCCTGCTAAGTTTTTTGTTTGTCTGAGAAGAGTAATTTGTGAAAATAACACAAACTTAGGAATAATTTTTAATTTACCGAACAGTCATTTTTCATCTGTTCTCAACCCAAGAGATTAGGTTTAATGGAATCCTTTAGTAGTAGGAAGAGTGTCTCTGGGCAGGAACCTTACACTTACCCTTCAGATCTGTGATCTCCACAGCAATCTGTCTGGCACAGGGTATTGGGACTTTAAGAGCTACTGCGTTATCAATAAAAAAACCCCAACAAACACAACACAATTAATTGCCATTAAAGTATGCCTTTGTTAAATTTCTTACCATGTTAAATTGAACTGAGGAATGAAAATCTGCAATCTGTGCTCTGCCCTTGGAAAGCTGCAGTAGGTCTCTGATACCTACATCAGAAATCTTGCTGCAACATTTTCTTCATCCACAGTAGCAGGAAAGCGACATTGTCATGAACTCTAAAATTAGCACCATGCCCTGGTAAGGCCACATCTGGAATACTGTGTCCAGTACTGGGCTCCCCAGTTCAAGAAAGACAGGGAACTACTGGAGAGAGCCCAGCAGAGGCTACAAAGAGGATCAAGGGACTGGAGCATCTCTCTGATGAGGAAATCATGAGAGACCTGGGTCTGTTCAGCCTGGAGAAGAGGATACTGAGAGGGGAATCTCATTAATGCTGGAGTCTCCTTCTCTAGGGATCTTCAAGACCCTCCTGGATGTGTTCCTGTCCAACCTGGTCTTGGTGACCCTGCTTTGGCAGGGGGTTGGACTAGATGATCTCTGAAGGTCCCTTCCAGCCCCTACCATTCTGTGAGTCTGTGAATACACAGCCTGTACTCCAATTCACTGCAGTTAAAATCTGCATCTTAAACCTTGTTTTTGCAGCTATTTGTCTTTCAAATGTTGCCTTTCTAGTTAAACGTGCCTTTAGGTCTGTGTCAAATGAGCTAATGCCAGAGAAGGGTCATCTGGAGTTTCCTCTAAATGTAAATTATCTTCTGTTTCAGCTTTAATAAAGATCCTGTCATCTGAATTAGCAGTTGATTGCATTAAACAGAACGGACTCAAATTCACATATCAATTTGAAGAAACAGCCTTCAAGTTGCCTTGAAACTGAAATACTGAAAGGGTATGTTGAAACCCTTAGATCTCTCCCCTTTTTAACTCCAAGAGGAATATGTCTCCAAAAGAAATAGTGACCATTGCTTTTTCTTGTTAGGTTTGTAGTGTTGCCTGTGGACAAAGAGGACTTCTCCAGAAACAGGGATGTCCCCCATGATTTTTGGTGTCCTGAAATGTGTCTAGCCTTTTACAGGCAACTTTATAGCACCAGACTTTTGTCCTATAGCAGGGAAGTCTGTCACGGGCTGCTCCTGAAGTTACTTGCTGACACCTGCTTGTCAGGAGCTGTGCACTCTGAGCAACTGTAAGGGGAGGTGGTGGTGACAGTGTCTTCAGATCACTAACACCAAAGAGGAGAAGTATGTTGAAAATGCTGTGCAATAGGGAGGAATTAATCACCTACATGAAAGCCAACAATGTTGTGTGTATCCTGTGCTGATCGTCTGGAGTCTCTTCAGTCAGCAGAGAGATGAGTAGAGTTCTGTGGGATGATCAGCACTTTGCTAGCCATGGAGTCCGAGCTGACCAGCATTTGCCCATTCTAGATGCCAGTCCTTTCCCATCAAAACCTCAGTGGTTAAAGCACCCATGGAACCTTTGTTGTCCAAAATAGAGGAGTTGCTAGTTCTAGAAGCATTTGGACATTGACACTTACATCACTGACTGGAACTTATCCATCTTGGATGGGCTAAGGCACCTCATGAGCTTCATTTTCTTGTGCCTGATAATTCACACCAACTAGATTCTTGGATGGTTCTTGGTATGAGACATGGAGCTCAATAAGGTCTCACTGGCCTTGAGGGTGAAAAAAACCCTAGGAGAGGGTAGGACCTGGGAGAGGTTGGCAGATGGGAAAGACCTAGCACCAAAGGCAAAAAGTGTAGCTTAAGCTGCAAGTAGCCAAGATATGCCTCCTTTTCTTTTATTTATTAGGAGTATTATGACCTATAAATCCTGAAAGCTCCTCATTCAGTAATGAACCACTACTTTCAAGGACTTTACTTCTGTGTGTGCAACAGTTCAGGACCTGGGCTCAATCGACTGTGGCAGATAAGAGACGCGAAGGTGCATAGGTGCAGATGGTCACGTCAGGCATTTGCATACCCTTAGTTTTATAGCCAGGCTATCAAGCAGATAACAGTGATGGGACATTGCAGACCTTGCCCTCTAGTCAAGAGTTTTAAGCACTTTGGACTTGGCAGGGGTTTGTAACATCCACCTGGAACTTCTCAAGCCAGACAGGATTTGACCCGCCTCAGTTCCAAAGGCACTAGTGAAAGCATTTTCCTATGGAAAAGATCTCCCCCATCATTATTGGCATTCTGAGAATCATACAGACTCCTCCGTATCCTGACCCTGCAATGTTCTTGCCCCAGAAAGAGCTGAAGAAACTGTTTAGGTGAGAACTGGAAGGAATCCTTGCTCCAATTTCTCGCCCAGATCTGAGTTTTCCAGACTCGTCTCTGGTTTCTTGTCCTAACACACTGGGTATAATTAGACAACCCCGGAGCTAACAGTGTCTGCTAGACTTGTTGAAGATGCAGAGGGAAACACTTGTCAGTCACCCACCGGGAAGGTTGCCCTTGTGAAGCAAAGCGGTGTGCCATGACCTACATCGCACGCACCCACCTATGCCGCGTGGGCTGCGTCTTCTCCTGGGGGAAGCCCAGCAGCTGTGTGTGGGTATTATTCCAATTAGTTTTCACGTTGTCACTCTGAGCACGATACCGAGACACGCTGGCATGTCCTGCATGACAGATTTCTGCCAACAAAAGAGACTCCCCCTGCTACTGGGAAAATATCATCTATCTGCAAATCTGTCCACAGCTTTACAGATATTTGTGCTGTTCTATGAAAAGAGTAATTTTTATTTTAGAAATATGTATCTGCCTCTAAGCACGTGTATCTATATCCCTCTCTGCATACAATACTTGGCTGGCATTTTTCAAATTCAGCCGCTTAAGTAACAGAAGGGTTGTTTTTTTTTAATCCCTATGTGTCATTAGCTAACAGCCTGTATCCTTCCATCTTAGGGAGGAAAATTCTCCCGGCTGAAACCCCAGTCCCTTTCTCACAGGCTGAGTCTGCAGGAGATTGTTATTTTTGTGTTGCTGGAAGTCAAGTGAAGGGGGAGACTGGACTCTCACTGCCCAGGGCATCCAGAAAGAATGGTGAATGCTCCACAGAGTCCACAGCGTTCTCCCTAGGTCTGGTGGGTCATCCTTAGAGCTGCGGGAACAACACCCTGATGAGGATTGTGCCCTGAAATCCCCAACAGAGTTGTTCAGGGTTTGTGGATTTTATTCTTAGGCTTCACCATCCAAGGGAGATGCTGGCTGTTGTTGTCCACAAGTTTTCTGTCTTTAAGCATCCTAATGGACATAACAGCCGCCCCCTGCCACTCACTTGCGCTGCACTATGTTGGTGGAAAAATTAGGGGCTTTCTACCTCCTGGAGAGATGTTAAAAAAAAAAAATTTGGCTAAAAACATCCAGGCTGTATATTTACAGGCAACACTCTGCAATTACATGGGGCCCGTTACTTAAGACTACGAGAAGAGAGTGAAATTACAGCAGCAAATGCAGTCACTGCTGTGGAGAGAAGCAGATGGGGGAAGACTCAGCAAACATCCCGTTTGCTCGTGTTCAAAACTTTTCAACTTCAACACCTTTTTTTTTTTTTATTCTTTGGTTTTCTTTCCCCTCTGTCTGTTCCTGGACGATCAGTAGTTACGTGTCTGGAATAACTTTAAAACCTAATACACAGCTTTGGAGCTAGCATGAATTTTGAGAGGTAGTCATTCTTCCCTCTGTCCTGTTAGCCATCAAGAGGTCCTTTACTGGGGTTATAAATGAAGTTCAACCTTTTATCCAGGGCAAAATACTTAGCTAACAGAAATATAGAGTATAGTGCTGAAATAATTTGCAAATTAAGACTGAGGGCCAAACTCTTTTTTCCCCACTTTCATCTATATTAAGCCCTTTGCTTCATAAGCTCATATATAGACTACTCTTCCTGGATGTGGGAACCCTTGGTTCAAGCATTTTCCTTCTTTTTTTTAGGGAAGGGGTGAGGTTCTGAGTTCCCATGAGATACAAAACCACACTTTTTCCACCAGCGAAATGCCCCCATTTCAATGGGGACAGCTCTCAGTCAGAGCTATAAGTATTAAAGTAGGCATAAAATAAGCCAGGAAACCATGGTGAAGGACAAAGATTATTTAGAGATTTAGTTATGCCTATTTGCTTAATAGTTCTCAGTGATACCAGTCTGTAGCAAAAAACCCCGACATCTCCCCCTCATGATGTTCTTGGGTTGAGCACCACTCCTGAAATAATTTCTGTGTGGGGAAAAACTGTCAATGTGTCAGGAGATCTGACCACCCTCCTGCAAACCTCAGATGGCTCAAATTTTCAGCATCCCCAAAAGGACTCAATATCACAGATGTCCCAGAGCCACAGGGAGACTGGTGGGGGCTTCTCCCCCATGTTTCACCCCTCTAAAACTGCTGTACCCTGCTGGGATAAAAAAATACCCTTTTGAATGTCAGATGAGCTGAAGCTGGCAGGTGGCTTTACCTCACTCCTCGGGGACATTTCTGACTCCTCGGGGTCTCCTGACTCACAGGCAACGCCTGGGGGACTACACTACCCACCTCCTCAGCGGGGGAAGGCAGGTGGGCAAGGCAGAGCCCCGGCCCCGTGGGGAGAGAGATGCATTTTGCTGTGACTCATCTGTGCTCTGCCTTTGGAGGGAGAGGCAGCAGCTTCAGTGAGTGGGAGATGCTCTGCTATTTTCTGTTTACAGGTTTTTCTTGCTGTCTTTTCCCACCTGGGGCACAATGGTTTTGAAAGCCAGAGTGCAGTCATTTCATGGCTAGAACATTTTAGGTATTTTTTTTCTTTTCCTGATGAAGACTGAAACTTTGGTGTCTGCAGGAGAAACTGAAAAATGGAGAAGGGTAGAGAGGGGGAAGGAAAAATTTATTTTGGGCAGGGATGTGCTATGCGCAGGATACTCTTTTATATCCCAGCACCCAGCTTGTTTGGATGGTCTATAGAGTCATAAAATCATAGAATGGTTTGGGTTGGAAGGGACCTTAAAGAGAATCTTGTTCCAACACCCCTACCACGGGCAGGGACACCTCCCATTAGACCAGGTTGCTCAAAGCCCCATCCAACCTGGTCTTGAACACCTCCAGGGATGGGGCATCCACAACTTCTCTGGGCAACCTCTTCCAGTGTCTCACCACCCTCACAGGAAAGAATTTCTTCCTAATATGTAATCTAAATCTCCCCACTAGTTTAAAACCATTATCCCTTATTCTATTGCTACATTCCCTGATAAAAGAGTCTCTCCCTGTCTCTCCTGTAGCCCCCTTTAGGTACTGAAAGGTTGCTATAATGTCTCCCTGGAGTCTTCTCCAGGCTGAACAATCCCAACTCTCTCAGACTGTCTTCATAGGAGAGGTGCTCCACTCCTCTGATCATCTCCATGGCTGTCCTCTGGACCCTCTCCAAGAGGTCTAATGGCACTAAAGGGTAGTAACATGTCAACTTGAGAGAGATGAGGGGAAGAAGAGGAACGTTGTTCTTTTCTCCAGATCTTGGATGGATGTTTGATTCTGGACAACACTGCCAATGTCAGTCCTGCCACTCAGGACCCAGATAAGTTACCATGAGTCCCTTTGGATCAATCCTTCTCCCCCTCAAATCTGTCAATCTTACCATCGAACTCAGATGTCACTCAGGCCCATTTCACGCTGGATGCATTAGCTGTGGTGAATCAATTGCATAGCTTAGGGCTGGCTTATTAGTGCCATTATCTTGTTTACTGCTTGTGGATCTCCCTAGCTTCAAAGCATGCCCTTCTAACATCCTAGTAAAAGAGAAGGTCAATTATTCCTATGTTTCACACATCAAAATGATAATGAGGAGACGGATTCACTAAGGGTCTTTGCTCTGCCAGGCTTATGGTGTCTGCAGGACTTGATCCTGTCCACATTCTCTGGGAATACCCTCCATCCTGGGCCTCTCCTTGCACACGGTCACAAGTGAAAGGCTCTGACACACAACATCCCAAGGCCAGTATCACTCATACCCTTCAAGGCTCAAAATCTTGCCCAAAAAACCAACTCATTTGTCAGAAACCACTTGATAGAATCAACTAGGAAAGGGTAGAGGACACCCTGCACTGGTCTGGGGTCCTTCCTGTTGAAGCTGCGAACTAAATGGTGACGTGGATTTGAATTGCCAGGAAACCCTAGCTGTCCATGAAGTAAGAGTCCCATCATGGCAGGTGCACTTGAAAAGCTCATGAAGTAGCTCTGACTCCAAACCTGCTATTTGGCTATCTCTGGCATCAAGATAAAGCTCTACACAGAGAGCTGGAGCTTAAAGCTTGACATGACAAATGGGTGTTTAATAGGGGTGAGGCAGCTTCTGTTGGTCAAGATGAAGCTCTCCAGGATGTCTACAGCCTTGTGAACAAAGCCTTGGTTCTAGAATTTCTGGTCTTCTCAGACAGACTGGAGACTTGAACACCCATCTTCTCTCTCACTGCCAAGTGCAATAGTGAATTTACTTCATATGTATCTCAAACAGCGAATATTTGTGAGAGTAGGCTTGCTTAGCCACCTTCCTCCAGGAGAGGTTTCCAGCCCTGGATACTAAGTGAAGACCTCCCAATAGCCTGGTGTTATCTGCCTGACTTCCAAACAGATTTGAAATGCATGTTTTCTCCCTTCCCAGCATATCCAATACCTCCAGCTGGCACATACAGCCTCAATTCTTGGCAGAAAATGTCTGTCTGTCCAAGAAAGCTTATTGTGCACTTGCAGGAGCTGCAAAATTAGCAGCTGTGGTTTAGCCATGTACAATGGCGGAATTTTGGAGGAGGAATCATGAAAAGATGCAGCATACCCCTCATCTGTGAAAGGGGTGGGTACCTGGAGAAATGCCCCAAGGTTAGAAAAGCATGCTGCAGCGCTGATACCCAACAGTACATGTGTCTGGCCTTCAGGGCTGGGTCAGAGCTGTGATACCCATGAGGATGTAGAACATCCCATCCTACAGGTCACATATTTCATTGCTGCATGCCATAGTTCCTTTCCATCTTGCACGCCCAGGTTATTCTCCTTATCACAGACATTGCCGGTTTTGTATGGACAAAGAATGAAGCTGAATCATGCATCCAGACTTAGGAGGGGGTCAAGTTTTGGATCCCACTATTGAAACAGCCAAACACTAATGGGAGGAGGGATTCTTGCAAAGGATGAAGCAGATGAGTGAACTGATGGCCTTCAGTTGCAGGAGGTTGCTGTGGAGGGAGCTAAAGACTCTCCATCCCTTTCCTTCTTCTCCACATTCTTGCTCTGGAGCTTTGCAGGACCCTGGTATAAACTTAGGTAAACTTCGTGATGGCTGTGCTTTCCTTCTGAGCTGAGGGAAGCCAAGTAGAACCAAAGGGTGTTATACCTTGATGATGTCCATTGCCTACATTCCCAGACTCATCCTCACTCTACATGCAGCGCATAGTTTTTTCCAATGCTTTGGATGAGGGCCTTCTCCATGTCCCCTCTGAAACAGCTTCTGCACGAGGACAAGCTGCTCCTGAAGCTGGAGCTGATTTACTGAGCAATAGCATAATCCAACAACATACACTGTGTTCTTTCCAGTTTTGGGGACTGTCATTAAAAGTTAAGTTATTAAACTTTAACATTTACATTTGGGAATTGTTCTTTTTTTTGGTCTCAAAGCCTTTACAGTTAAGTACAGATATACCCTCCAATCATTTTCAACTGCCTTTCTATTTAAAACAATTGAAGACAGAGAAAATTATGTGCAACTAGGTGTATACTGTAGAACATAACTCTATTTATTTAAGAGGCAGTGATACGGCACCTATGTTATACAATTATATGGAAGATGGCAAGATTGCTATGTTTTGGAATAATAAAATGTGTCAGCATTTGGAGAC
This sequence comes from Limnodromus scolopaceus, assembly GCA_028565335.1. NCBI lineage: Eukaryota > Metazoa > Chordata > Aves > Charadriiformes > Scolopacidae > Limnodromus > Limnodromus scolopaceus. The sequence goes on along the minus strand of JAOXNO010000013.1, from coordinate 157,597,793 downwards.
AAGGGGGACTATTGGAGGTAATTTGTGTAGTTTAGAGTGATTTAAATCTAGTTAAACAATTGCACATCAAGGTACAATATATGACATAAGGGCCCAAGTGAACTGAAAAGTTTTCCAGTCTGTTTTCTATGCCAGCTTCCCAGCTGGTTCTTCACTGGAGAAACCTGTGGGGGTTTTTCATTTGGGGAGAGGCTGCTCCTGGCCTGGGTTTTCCTGATGTCTGTTCTTTCTTGCTTTGGTGTGTGGTCAGTCACTCACCCCCATGACGTTTCCTCCAGGGGTTGCGTCATTAGATGAGCCATTAGATGAGCTGGTCTTACCAACCATCCCAGTTCAGCTCTTTCGATTCCCTGGCCAGCAATCTTTTTATTTTATTTCTTCATTACATTATTACATTATTTTTTTTTCTGTGAATGGAAGTCAGGACAGACTGCACTTAAGAGGCTAGATGTAAGGGAAGCTGGAAAGGAATGTTCAGGAAGAGACACTGATGTTTCAGGGCATCTGTGCCTATCAGCACTAGGGTGACCTCTCTGAGGTGCTTTGGAGGGTGGGGAGTAGCTAAAGAGCCACTTATTGCTCAGTCTGAGGGCTGACTGCTTCTCAGATCTGAGCACTTTCCAGCCTTAAGTGCTTGAGAGCTACCACCTGCTAATGCAGAGAGAGTCCTTTTCCTGGTGGGGGAACTGAAACACAGGGGAATCAGTGGATCCTTTTTATTTTTCTTTCACTAGTTTTACTCAGTTGCTGCTCAGAAAAATTCTGAGAAAAACACAGCAAATACCAAACTGGATCCTGAAAACATATTTGCTTAGATTAACCATCTGGGACATCACAGATTTCTATTATAAAGGCAGGAGAACACCTCCCAAAAGTCTGCATCTAGAAAGGGCAAGAGAGTTGTTAGACTAAAGCTTTGACTTTGAAACAGCCCCTCCTCTCCGCACAGATTCAGTTCAGAAAAGGCAGAGGAGTTAAGCAATGCAGCTCTGAGATGGTAAACACACACTTGTATGGCTTGCAAGATCTCTGGATGGGAGTAGAGCAGAGAAGGTGAAACCAGGGGTAGGCTCTGAGCCAGAGGACCTCAAAACACACAAGTCCAAGCCACAGGAGTCTTAACAGGATCTCCCCAGGGATAGGAAGGGAACTGAAAAGCTTCAGGTTGAGGGAGAGGGATGCAGAGAAATAAGACTCTGCAAATCACCCTGCTGCCAGTGACTAATGCTGTGATTGCAGCAGAAGTGGGTGACACCTGTCAGTATCATCCAGTCTGAAATGGCAGTGAGGGTACAGAGGAACAGTATCTGGGCACTAATGCAAAGGTGATATTGGCTTATGAATGGTCTCCCCCAAGACAGACTCCTCCTTTCCTCTAGCAGAGGTGCTTGGAGGAGCTTATTTTCAGCCATGGTTGCTATATGTTGTGGTGGGAGTTTTTGGAGAAACAGGGTTAAAGAGCCAACACTTTGGGCGGATATAAGAGCATGTGTTGTCCCTGGTTCAAATTGCAGCTAATGATTGCAACATCTCATAAAACAACCCAGCTCCCCGGCATGTTCTTGTCTTGGTTTGTGGAGTCCCATCCACAGCACCATATATCTACACTCTCCTCCCAAGCTACCTAGTGCAGTAAGGTCTGGGGACAGGGTGTAGACGGAAGGTGCTCACTTCGCCTTCCCCTGCACCACACACCTCCCAGGCTGGAGGAAAGAGTCAAAGGAAAGCTAAAGTGAGAGCTGCACCTACTTTTCCGTGACTCTCATACATCTTATAATCATTTCTCCATAGCATGCTGGGGCTCAGCCTTTTGTTGCCCAACTCCTCGAGGTACTTCTCAAAAGCCCTGAGAACCATGCCTTGCACTTACAGACAGAGTTGAGGTTGTTCAGCCTGGAGAAAAGAAGGTTCCAGGGAGACTTTCTATCCCCTTCCAGAACCTAAAGGGGCTACAGGAAAGATGGGAAGGGACTCTTTATCAGGGAGTGAAGTGGTAGGATGAGGGGTAATGATTTTAAAGTGAAAGAGGGGAGATTTAGATCAGATATTAGGAAGAAAATCTTTCCTGTGAGGGTGGTGAGACGCTGGCACAGGCTGCGCAGAGAAGTTGTGGCTGCCCCATCCCTGGAAACGTTCAAGACCAGCCTGGATGGGGCTTTGAGGAACCTGGTCTAGTGGGAGGTGTCCCTGCCCACTGCAGGGGGGTTGGAAATACATCTTCAAAGTCCCTTCCAACTGTAACCATGTGGTTTAATGATGGGTTTTGTCAGTGTCAGGTTGATGGTTGGACTACATATCTGAAAGGTCCCTTTCAACCTTGGCAATTCTGATTCTATGATTTCCAGTCACAACACTCCTACAGATGAACCTCTTTCTGGTTGCTGGAACTCTTTGGTTCAATGCAAGGGATATGGAAAGAAAAGTCACTGGAAATTCCCTGGGCTCTGAGGACAGTAATTGGTGCCCAGCCACCTCTGCCAGGCAGCATTCAAGGCTTTGAGCAGGACCAGCCACAGCTGCAGAGTCATTATTATCAGCAGAGTTTAGCTCCTTGCTGGAATTAATGATTCAGCGTTGCCTAATATCAAGTTTCTCCCCTTTGCCCTATATGTTAACCCCTTCTTCAGCCATGAAATGGCACAGGGCTTTTGTGAGCTGCCAGCTTGCCTGTGATGGTGGCGTTTCGGCACAGTGAGGTACTGAAAGTGGGACTAGATCTCCCCATACCTTCACTTGCGCCCTTTCCCCAAGAACAACAGAAACAAGGCTTCAACATCACGTAACAATATGTTCTTTGGTGTTTTTGGATATCTATAAGGTGCAAACACCTTCAGCCCAGGAAGAAATAGGAAAGAATCTTGGAAATATCTTTTCAACCTCAGAGAAGCTGAAATAAAGCAAGCCTGACTGAGACAGCTTAAAACCTATGATTCATCGATGGCAAAGCAGAGCTGAGATCTGAGAAAGACCGAGACCTTGCCCTAACTACTGTAACACACTCCTGCAAACTGATGGCGGGGTGCCGTGGTGAGCTGGATTGTCATGCGGAAATGGGTGTAGGTGTTGGGAAAACAACACAATCAGGGAATAAAACAATCCCTTGAGACCAGGACAGGATTAGGATTTGCAGCTCATTCCTGCCCACTCTTGTGATTATTTATGATGCAAAGGGAGTTGCAGGGGGTTGTCATGTGGGAAATTTTGTCAGGCACTGTATCTTTTGAGACATTATCGCTTCTTTTGCAGAGCCACAAATGCTGCTGAGCAGTGACAGTGCATGGAGGTTGCAATGCAGAGAGCCTGTCTTGCCTCTCATTTGCAAAGTATGTAACTAAGGAAAAAATTCAAGAGTTTTGGTCTCTCTCTGGCAGCCCCTCATTCCCTCTTGTTTTGTGCTTGGCTTTTCATAATCCAAAAATCTGGGACAATTTCCTCTCCAGACAGACTCTGAGCATCAGGAAGGTCAAAAATGTTTCAGTAGCTTCAGGGATTGCTGAGATTGGATTTAAGCAGGAAGCAGAACGAATTTTCCGGGGCGGTCTCATGTGTGTGGCTCAGACGCTGGGGAAAAGGGAATAGACTGACGGAGGGATGGTCGTAAAGCAGCAGAAAAGAGGGACTTACATCAGAGCTACCGAGTTCCGTCTCTACGTCACCTAGCAACACTCCAATTAAGGACTTAACTTCCGAGCAATTGATTCCCTGGGAATTTTCCCATTAGGTGGCACCACTGGCCTAGAGAAGCCTTTCCTCTGCTCTGGTTTCTTCATACCAGATAGACCTAAATCCCAATACATAGACAACCCCCCCTCCAAAAAATCAGGAAAAGCTGGAAGATGAATGGGATTTGTGCAGATCCAGAAGTGACATGAGTTGTAATTTCTAATTAAATTTAGAAAGAAACTTTTGATAAGACCCAGTCTATCTTTGCTATGGGCATAACACAGATTCTGGAAAATCCCGTGGAGTCACTCTACAATCTGGCTACTCTGAGCAAAAGAGTCTTATTGTTTCATTAAACTGTAGTTTTAAAATGAAGTGTGCTCCAGGACAGCCTCGTGGAGGCTCTGGCTTTCTAACCGCTGGTGGGCAGCAAAACAAAATGCTCGTGTGGTGACACCACCACCCTCCCAGTGACCCTCATACCATACAGTGTAGCAGACACTGTGTGCACAAAGGTCATTTCTAGGGAAAGCCAACGTCTCCGCTGAACGCAGTAGTGGAAATGTCTTTTCTCATCATCACTGGGTACTGTCATTTCTAGCGTGGCTTTGGGGAATGGAGTTGTATCTCACAACAATGCTGGTTTTGATAAATATACGTATTGCTGCTACAAAGGGGATACTCAATTTGCTAGACTCATGTGCTGATAATGTCCGAGGTGTCATACAGAGCCCTCCAGAGTTGAGGTTCAAAGTTTTTCGTTTGGTTTGGTTTGATTTGATTGAGTTTTGAAGGGAGACTCAATTTCGGAACTCGGCATCAGTGTTGCCCTTTCTATGACCTCTGTATATTGATGAGGTCAGGTTTAGAAATTCGCTTTGTCAGCCCATAAGAAGTCAGGTGAGATGAATTCCACCCCAGGAACCTTTTCCAAACTTCTGGGGTTTGCAGAAAAAAGTCTCAACAGGCTCAGTAGGTCTTCTTTTGTGGTCTTTCTTACCTGTCATACTCATGTCCCCATCTAACTAGTGATCATCATCAGCGTTGCTAATGCTAAATAGCTCACAGCTCTTAAGGGAAGAGCAAAACAGTGTTCTTTCCACAGAATCAGAGGCACCAATGTTTCCAAATAGACAAAATAAACCTGGTCTACACTCCAGATATTAGTAACCCTTCAAAGCAAAGCTTTACATACAGGCAAACACTTCTGATGGACCCCACAATAATAATTTAATAAATCATCTGGCTATGAAATAATTTTTCTCACTTCCTTCATCATCCAAATGAGGAAAAAAATACCAGAAAGAGTTTGCTGTTCCTACAGGCTGATCCAAGCTGTATTTGTAGGATCCTTAGTCACTGAGCTCAGGAAATCACTCCTGTAAGCATCTTCTGTGGATAAATATAACCAGATCTGCTCTGAACATACAGCCTTCATTTGCGGATGATTTTGCCAGGGACAGATTGCAAGATTTCTTCCTCATCTTCTTTCATGGACAATTGGAAAGACTTACTGACTGAGGTCCAGGTGGAGGTGAGAGAGAAATTCAATAGGACAGATAACCAGGATCGGTCATTTCCACTTTAGGGCTGAGACTTAATCACTCTTCTTAGGGCTCCAAATCCCTAAGCAATATTCTAGGTTTCTTCTCATATCAATGTCTCTACCAGACACAAAATGTAACAGAGTTACAGGGTTTGAGTCGGATTGTCTGGTGGCCATGGTCTTTAGTGGTACCCTGGATTTGTTGTGTTCTAGGCACCATAGAGCTTTCAAGGGCTGGATATGGCAGGTTTCTGGGTCACATATAGGAGAAAACTTATAAGCGTAAATGGACAAGAAGCAGAAAGTCTGTAGCAGTGCTTAACTGTTCAAAAAGGTCCCCACCTCATAAGACCTCATAAGCACTGAGACAATGAGACCCTCAGCCACGCATGTGTGATCAGTTCCTCAGTGGTCATGGGGATTACCATTGGGACCCAGGGGTGGAAGTGGTTTTGCAAAAAGGAAGCCCACTTAGATCTGATCCTGATGGCTGGATATTGCAAGAGGTTCCATAGCCTAGTTTGGGTGCCCTAGATATCAGGAACTGTTATCTAATGAATCTCTGTGAGGAAATATCTTCTGCTGTCAAGCTGAACATTCAAACCCAGATTAAATGTATTTTTGACACCTTTCATTACCAGTTTTTTAGCAGACATGGAAAACTTACTGTGCATTTCACATATGTATTTTGGGGAGATGTGAATTTGGAGCTGGTGAAAGATGGTAGATTGTCCTGGGAGCGAAAGTCCTCTATTTGTGGAAAAAGTTGGTGGGTTGGGCAAACATCTCCCATATCACCGCATGAATATGCCTGTTTTCCATTCCCTAGCTGGAGAGAGACAGATTGATGTGAAATGATTAGCTAGGCTCCATGGATAATTCCAGATCCTTCAGTGGGCTCTGTGAAAAGATATTAGAAACGTCTGTTCTATGCTAATGCTCTTGGCTGGTCCTCGAATCAGGGCTGCTGTGTAACTCCAGATTTTAGCTGTGTTTCATGATATGGAGCTTAGTTTTTAGGTACAGCAAGGAGCTCCACTTTTATATTTCCTACAAGCACACCCAAACCTTTCCCTATGGAGAAGGGGTTTTGGTATTTTGGTTATGTCAGACCAGTTTGGAAATGCAACCAGCACTTTTTCTCTGATGCTGTTATTTGGTTTATTGACAGGGATGCAAACACGTCTCTGATCCACTCAGTTCTGATCTCTACTCTGCAATTAGTAGCATGTGCCATGGACCAAGTAATGGCTGTGGCATCCCAGACAAGTCTAACCCTGTAGAAAAGTCAACACAACTGATACCCAAGTCTCACACCCTAAATGGCACTAAAAGGGAAGGGGGTCCGAGGAATGAGATAAGACAGTGTACTTAACATTGAAAGCACAGAGAAGCAGTCTACATTTGATGGTCCCTTTTTCTCTCTTCCAATTAAGTCATCTCTTGAGCTTTCCTTACAATCAATTTGTCTTTTTCTTCAACCTCCATCACCCTTATCGCTTCACATCCAGCTTCCTCGTCAGTAGCTTTGTATCTACAGAGACCTAGCTCCATCTCCTTATTTTCCTTGCAATGGTTTGTGAGTGACAGAGTCCTTCTCTAATCTCAAGGTACTACTTTGTCAGCTCTTCAGAAACACCTTCTCCACTTCTATATGTCCTCCAAAGTCATGTTATTATTAAAGTCATACACATATACAGCGGTCACGTGCTTGACAAAGAGAGTGAGTTGGTGCCTTGGACCATTGCTTTTGAGCCACCTCTGTCTGCATCCTGTCCTCTGAAACAACTTCTTTAAATCACAAGCTAATGTCAACTAACGTTGTCTGGAAAGGTTGAAAGATAATTATATTCCAACAGGTTTGGTGAAAATTATTATCACAACAGGGCTGAAGTAGCTCAGTTGGGAGAGCGTTAGACTGAAGATCTAAAGGTCCCTGGTTCAAACCCGGGCTTCAGCAGTGTTTTCCTGGAGTTTTTTTTGTGTCCAGTGCTGGTCTCTTCAGCACAAGAGAGACATGGAGCTACTGAAGAGAGTCCAGTGAGGGACTGGACATCCAGTGATGATGATGAAGGGACTGGACCATTCCTCATATAAAGAGAGGATGAGAGACCTGGGACTGGTTGCTCTGAGAGGCTGTGGAGTCTCCTTCCTTAGAAATATTCAAAAGCCACCTGAATGTGGTCCTGGGCAGCTGGCTCTAGGTGGCTTTGCTAGAGCAGGGGTTTGGACAAGATGACCTCCAGAAGTGCCTTCCAACCATTCTGTGTGTAGAGGAGAAAGACATAAGTTTATGTCTACAGCAGAGAAAAGCAAGGCTAATGTCATCCTCATATATTTCTATTAGCAGTGGCCACCCAGTCAGTGGAACCACAGGGACTGACCAACCAGCCAACAAAATGTGATTAAGATTAGAGTATCAGAAGAAACAGATCTACATATCAATAAAAGCAAGTTTATACATTCCTATCCTTATAGGGCTGTTTATTGAGTTCAATTTTTTTTTTTTTTTAAGACAAGTTAATAGCTCTGTGGACAGAGACTGCTTCAAAATTATCTTATCACCCGCTCTGAAATCCTAGTGTCTGTCATCTGCTGCAAGATCTGCACCGCTACGTCACGCGCAGAGCCCCCAAATAAACTTCCGTTCTCATTTAAGACACCATCTGTGTCCCATTTCTGCAGCACTTGGCAGAGATCGCTTCCCTTCTATGGTATGTTTGTTCCCCTCGCTGAGCTGCAGCCTTCTTTGGAGGTGGGGAAGTCAGCGGGTGGAACGGTTGCCAGCTCTGTGCAAGCGGAGATCATTTTGCTCTGACAGTGCCTTTGGGTAGTAGGATGCTTTGGTGTTCAGCCATCCTCAGGTGGGCTCAGAGCAGACTCAAGGGCAACCCATAGAAGACTTAAAGCCAACACTAGGTCATATTTACCTGCAAGAAGGGGAAGAGGCTTCTCTGGGACATTGGCTGTTGATGCGGACAAGAGCAGTGAGATAAGGAAAAAACAAGTTGGGGACATCATAAACAAATCCAAATTCACTGGGATGCCCAGTTGCTCTGGTTCCTTTTACCAAGTGATTGATGGAGTGCATAGTCTTGCCTTTCTATTATGCAATTAAATTAAACTAAATTAAAATAAATTAAATCAAACAGGGAAGTGGTTGAGTCACCATCCCTGGAGGTATTTAAAAGACGGATAGACATAGCTCTTAGAGATAGGGCTTAGTGATGGTTTTTTTGTCAGTGTTAGGTTGATGGTTGGACTAGATGATTTGAAAGGTCCCTTCCAATCTAGGCAATTCTATAGTTCTATGATTTATTGAATAACCCAGAGAGCTGCAACACACAAAGGAAGCATGAACAGCCTTAGTTTAGGCTCTCTATCAAACCAACTGAATGATCTGTGCAGTTTCCCAAGCTGTAGCAGTAACACTTGCCTTCCCTTGCCTTCCCTGAGTGTGCTGAGAGTTAACTTGCAGGTGAAAGTACTGTGTGTTCTCAGCTTGTTGTTGCGTGTTATCCCAGCACGTGTATTCCATGGATGATGCTGTATTACTCACACACCTCTCAAGTCCTCTTTTTCTCTAATTCCTTTTATTTGCAAGAACAACGAGCAGTCATGCTATCCAGGAAAACACAGCCTTCATATTGCTGGCATCAGCGTCACGGAGCTGTGCTCAGGAGACTGTTTCTTAGGAACTCCTCTGACTTTTCAGGTGAATTTACCTCAAACTTGATCGGAAATGGGGAGGAGGGAGAGATAGGGAAGAACAGAACAGCTCACCTCAGAAGAACAGTGACAGATGAGGTAAATAACGAGGAAACAGTGTAAGAAAGAGGATGATAGACTAGAGATGATGTAAGAGAGTACAGAAGCCTGGGCCATCATTGATACAGACCATTTTAAATGTCAGAGAAGGACTTTGGGATTCATCTGAAAAGGGAGAGCCTATCCCATAAATGGAGAGGAGAAAAAATTGGAACATTTTTCCTACCATGGCAAAGGCTAGGAGAGCTTGACTGTTGTCTGTGTCTATCTGGAGGAGATAAACACCAAGGATGAAGAATATGTTGTTGAGCTGGAAGACAGCATTAGGGGAATGCGTCTAAACTGGTTAAGGACACATGGTAGCTGTAAATTCAAAGGTTTCTACTAGCCAGAATAGAGCAAATCCCAGCAAGTTCTTTGCTGTCCTTCAGGCAGGGCAACAGCTGCCAGAAAAGTATTGTAGAATCTCCTAGGAAAGGGGTTATACCACATGTGGTGGCCGGGAACCATATTACTATCCTTACTTTTCATTTTGTTTCACAACCCTCTCTTTTACCACAGTGGCTGATCAAATTGAGGATACTCGGGTTTTATTAGACTTAACAAAGTGGATGAAGAAAGCATCATGAATCAAAATCTGCCCTTCTTCGTCCTCCTTCCCCTGAGCTATTTTTTGTTTTTATTATTATTATTGTTATTTTGTTATAAAAGTAACTGAGGTATTGTACAAGCCACACAAACTAGGTAAGCACCTAGGTTTTGGATAGAAGAGACTATCATGACTGACTCTCACTGGTATCAGCCCATGACCATGGCAGACAGTGACATGGGGTGGAAGTGTGGTTTACATCAAGAGACCTCCATCTCCATCCCTACAGAATAGGTATAATTCTGGCTAAAAACCAGCTGTCAGGAGGGAATCAGGTCCCATGAGCAAGCGGAACAGGGAAGGAGATAGCTCTGACTTTGCTCTTCATCTCCAGATAGTTATCTCTAGGGAGGGTAAAGTGAGAAACAGGACTTGTTCCCACCTTGGTTGTGTTATTACATTTTGTTCTCCAGATATTCCAGCTCTCCAACTGATAACAAAACACTAAAAGAGACAACTTTGACTCTGTAGCCTGGGTACAGAGGCAATTTCAGCTGTTCCACCAAAACAGAAGAATGGCAGTACTGGGTAAGGCCACGGGTCCATCAAACCTTGAATTAGTCAGCAGAGGGTGGTTTGAGAAAAGCTCTGAGCTGTGGAACAAGATTTCCTTTGGCTATCCCAGCTCCCAGTGCCACAGGTGCTGGGACTTCTTCAGCTACCAGCTGCCTTGGTGGTACCACGTTTAATAGCCCTGAGATGCTTGACCATGACGATTTTGTCTAAAGCAGTTTAAACTCTGCCGTGATAATTTCCATAATTGTTGGCTGATGGGGTCTGTGACCGGTTGCTGATTCTTCTGATACCCTTGTGCTAGCAAAGGTGGCAACCACCATGGCGGGGGACACAGAAGGGAAGTCATGGTCCCAGGGAGCGACAGCAGAAACCCTCCAGCAGGGAACAAGAATAACTAGTAACACGTTTCCAGAGCATTGACTTGCTGGCTGGCTGTGCCACTCGCCCCCTCAGCTCGGCTGGCCCGCCAGCTCCAAGCTGAGTCCACCCACCTGCAGGAGGGAGCCAGCCTGAACAGCAGCGAGGGAAAAGTTCACCTGGAGGGGAAAGCAAGCTTTTCCCAGAGAAGGTGAGAGGAGGACAGGGAGGGATTCTGTGAAATACCACGGCTGCATTTTGAGAGGGACTTTCTGGACTGAACCTGATCTGGGAGTATGTAAAGATGGGAGAAGGGGGAGGCAAGGGGGGCTCAAAGAGGTGTGTCAGCATCCTTGCCAATGTGGTGTAGAGAGGAACAGGTCATCCAGAAAGTTTAGCTCATTTAAATTAATGAATCTATTGCATATTCCTCAGGAAATCTCTCTTCCACATTTGCAAACGCTGCTTCACTTGGATACAGGGTGTAAGACCATCTTTTAACTATTCATTTAGTTTATTTATTTTGCCAGCACTGGAATGGGAGAAATCCCACAGCACTGCTGGAGGATTAACGCTGCAGATGGCTATAGGCATATTTGCAGGTGTTGAGATGTTTGTGGTGTTTCATCTCCTTCTCCTGCCTCTTTTTTTCTTTTGCTTTTTTTATGTTCAAACGCCTCCAAGAGGACATGTTTGACCCACTTGGGGAAATCATGGCTCACTTCCCACACCACCACTCATAGCTGAGGCTGTCACAGGTCATAGAATCACAGAATGGTTTGGATTGGAAGTGACCTTAAAGATCATCGAGTTCAACCCCTCTGCCCTAGGCAAAGACACCTCCCACTACACCAGGTTGCTCAAAGCCCTGTCCAACCTGGCCTTGATCACCTCCAGGAATGGGGCATCCACAAATGGTCATGCCAGAGATGCCGGCATCTGATTTCAGTGTGTATCACTTGGATTCCTTATCAGCACATGCATAAGCTGGTAAATCAAGTTTCTAGAGACACGATGTCTTGATGTCAAATCCTATTTCTCTGGAAAATCATCTTTGGGAAGGTCCCAGCATGCAGCTCCAGGCACCAGCAGCCCTGTCGTGCTGTGTCACTGTGTTTCCCCTGTCACGCACCAACGCAGGAACCTTTACAGGGCTGGCAGGGAAAAGATTTTCTATGTTGCCACTTCTCAGCCGCAACTGAGAAGACTCAAGGAAGGAAAAACTCCCTCATCTCAGTGGGTGACCACATGCTGCCCATGAATTCAGTAAAGACTTGGTCCTGAGCTAGAAGCAAATGCTTTTTCTGTCCTGTTGCAGACTCCTTGGCTGGTGCTGGCCAGGATTGAGATAGCTGAAAGCCTGGTTTTAGAAGCTCATCTTCTGGAGTGATTTCAGTTCCAGAGAGGTATCGGAGGCTCAGGATTTATATTTCCTAGATGCCAAGACCCTTCCCTAAGGGTTGTGTAGGTACAGCTATGCAAAGCTCACAAGCCTATCTGCGTCTATGATTTGCAGTCTGCAAAAAACCCAAGACAATTTGTGTTGCCTAAGCACATGGTGGGGCTAAGGTTGTGTGTGGGTTCCTCACATTCACTCCAGAACTATCAGGCAGATTCGAGGTGCCAAGTTATTCAGTGTGGAAAGAGGACTGCCTCTCCAAACCCTGAGCTAACTGGTCTTTCCCCAGGGAGGAACTGAAGTTGCAAAGGAGTTGATTTTTATCTCTACTGATTATACTGAGAGGCTGGGGAAGGAAAAAAAGGAGCTCTTAACTTAAAAAGTTCAGCTAAACATTTAAAGTTAGAGGTGATGATCTGAGACCTTAAGGCCTAAAAACGCTTAGAATGAAAAAAATCCAAGTGATGAAAACCCAAATCCTCAGTGGCATTGCAAGCTTTCTAGCCCTGGTTTTATTTACATAGGCTTTTTTTTTTTTTTCTTGTTGGCTCCAACACTAGGGAGCTTGTATGGCAAACCCGTAGCCAAGGTAAAGTCTGAACCTTGCTTTTGCAAGCTTTCAGGTTGGTGCTGTAGCTGCAGAACCAGCTTCCCTCAAGCAACAGGCAATCCGGCACATCTGTGGCCACCCATCAAGATCTTTAATGGGGTGGCTTTAAAATCAGCAGGCAACTGTACTGCCTCTCACTCAGTCCGAGTACAGAAAAGCTGCTGCCGTTTTCTATGCTAATTTTATGGTTTTCAGAAAGCCCATTTCATTTCTCCTCCTCCTCCATATACTTCTCTCTCTCCCTCTCTCTCTCTCCTCCTGCGGAGGTGCCAAAGCCTCCTCCGTCAATTTGTGAGAACTTCTGCTTGAAAACTAGAGCAGAGAATCACCCACGTAACCGGGCTGGCATGAAAATATCGGAGGCAGAGACACTGACTCAAACTGACTCAAGGAGTTTCCCCATGTCAGGGTGAAAGAAATGGGAGCCTGGGATCGACTCCACCAAAATCCCTGGGGGATGAGAGACCCGGCCAGCACCTTCTGACTGTGACCAGTGAATTTGCTCATTAGGAAGATGTTCTTGGGTTTGTTTCTGCTGTCTGTTCATTTTTTAATTTTATCTGTTTTCTGCTTGCCTGGGACTTGCAGCACTCCCAGCTCTGCTTTTTTTTCTTTTTTTTTTTTTTTTCCTGAAAAAGAACTCAGCAGGGCAGGCTTTCTTCTAGACATTTCGAAATGAGGGATTATAGGACATAGTTGAATTTCCGCAGACTGAAGCAAAGCAGAAGTTTCCAACCCATCTGGCACAAGTCAAGTAGTTTAAAAAGGTAATCTAAGTGTAGTTTAAAGCCTTACTTACCATATAGCAATTAAAATCAGTCCTGTACTGGATTCTTGTACTTTTTAACTATTTTCCTGAATTTGCAGAGCTATGCCGAGGATGTTTTCTGTGCTGGAGATGCTGGTTGAGAACCAAACTGAAATCCACCCACCCTTCTCATGGACTACGGAACTCTTCCCAATCTGTCACCTCCTGGGTGCTCCTAAAGGCTGACAGAAGAATATTCACTCTTGCCCCAAACTGAATCCCACCCTGGGCAGGGAAATGAAAAAATCTCCGTATCTCATAAACGACAGCAGGAGCTCCGCAATCCTCTTTCTCTGGGCTTTTTGGAACACAATTTGCATATTTAAATAGCCTACTTCCACTTGTAATGAGCGGTGCTTCATGTTCTTTCCTCTTCCTCCGCCAGCACCCTGCAGTCACAAATAAAATTAGGTTTCACCATTCAAACCAAAAATAAAGAAAAGCCCGTTGCCCTAAAAGTTAACAGTCCAAATACTTAACAGCCCACATAACAATCTAAATTGCAATTAATTAATCAGCCATAGGTTCTAAAGCCAAGACCCTTCAAAGGTATTTTGACTGTCGATTTAGTTTAGTACCTCTGAGGAACTGACTTGGATCCAAAAAGTATTTTGTTTTTCTCCAGTTTTAACGTTCTGTGTCCTGGACAGTTCTGGCATCTGAAAGAGGAATTTTTGCCTTTTCCCTTTTTTTTTTTTTTTCTCTTTTTTTGCATAACACATGACCAAACCCCGTTTTAGGATACTGTTTAGACAGGGAGAAGAAATCCTAACTACATTTTCCAGGGGCTTGCTGGATGACCTGACAGAAGAACTGCCCTGATCCTCATATCTGCTCTCTGAAGACCAACACTGTGTAAGACATGTACAATGTCATGTTCTCCACGAGAACTAGGACCCTGTGCCTTTCAAAATCCAAGCAGCTCCCACTGCAAAAGGCATCAGGGTTGGATTTGCAGCTACAAGCTCAGTTTTTGGAAAAACTTTCTGTTCAGGTGAGCTCTTAGGAATAGCTGGAGACCCCTATGGATGGCCAAGGGTTGATTCCCAGGTCATGCCTGAGGCTCTTTGGGGCAGAACTTCTCTTCAACTTTACTTATTTAATGCAGGAAAGACCTTGGTTACCCCAGGCCCCCTCTGAAGTCAATGGGGACATTCGGTAGCCTAGAGCATAATTGAGACTTCAGCTGCCAAGACGTTAGAGGCCAACCTCAGCAGCTCAGATGGGCTGAGAAAGGGCAGGGCTGAATATGAACAGACCTAATCTGCTCTCAGAGGGTCTGCACAGCAACTCTTGTGCACCCAGTGAGGCAAGGACTGCAGGATGCATCTCTAAATGCGAGCGTGGGTGGTTTTCATCACAGTCTGGACTCTACACAGGTGCGCAAAAACGTGTTGTTACCTTTACGACCGCACACAAGCTGTCTGTTCGTGGCACAGCGCTGCAACACCTCCAAGAGCTCTGCACTGCAGCACAAACCAAGCCTTAATGTCTTTACGCCTGGAGTAGTAATCGCAGGATTATTGCTCCCATGGCACGCAAATAATAATCCTTTCTTTTCCTCATCTTGTAGCTGCCATGTAATTTAGAAAATTAATCTTCAGGGCTGGCAATGTCTTTTATTGTCTGTGTGTGCTGCCTGCCTCTATCTTCGTCACAGCTAACTCTCTCTGTCAGATCCCAGAGCACTTTCAAAAGCTACTCTGGAGTACTTTGCCCAATTTTCTGCTGAGTGAAACTGAGGCATGAATAAAATAATTGCCTTCTCCTCAAGCTAGCCATTGGCAGAGCAAGGGGCAAAGCAGATATGCAGTCTAATCAGCCCAATTAGGGCTGGATCGCCTCTCCTATGAAGACAGGCTGAGACAGTTGAGGCTGTTCAGCCTGGAGAAGAGAAGGCTCCAGGGAGAACTTAGAGCCACTTCTAGAATCTGAAGGGGGCCTATAAGAGAGCTGGAGGGGGACTTTTTACAAGGGCATGTAGTGATAGGACAAGGGTTAATGGCTTCAAACTGAAAGAGGGTAGATTTAGATTAGATATTAGGAAGAAATATTTCACTCTGAGGGAGGTGAGACCCTGGCCCAGTTTGCCCAGAGAAGTTGTGGATGCCCCATCCCTGGAGGTGTTCACGACCAAAGTTGGACGGGGCTTTGAGCAACCTGGTGTGGTGGGACGTGTCCCTGCCCATGGCCAGGGGGGTGGAACTCGATGATCTTTAGAGTGCCTTCCAACCTGAATCGTTCTATGATTCTATCATATATTCCAGTAGGTCGTACAAAAACATAAAAAGAAAGGGACAGCAGAACTCCATGGGATTGCCAACTATCACAAAAACAATCAGCAAAATAGAGAAGGTGATGCTGGGAACATGCATGCCTCACCCCATGCTCTTTTCATCAGAGCAGCTATATTGACACTGCAACAGTGCTTCACAGTGACTGCAAATCAGAGATCTGGGGGGCTTCTGTCTGACCCCATAAACCACAACTGAGCAAGCACCACGTACGCAGTAACCCCTGGTGTGATCTGCATTGAGTAATTTCAGTGGGAACTTTCCCAGGTATATTAACAAATCTCACCATGCTCCTCCAGTGACCATATGCCTTGCAGTTTGTTTTTTTTTTTTCCCTTTTCACCTTGTTTTGGTTGGGTTTGATATTTTTAATTTTTTTTTTTTTTCCTGGAGGAAAGGGTTTGAATTTCCTGCTGAGGATTTCCCATGTATTTTGCTGTCTGATGTATCGGTGCAGGCTCCCATCTCTCAACGACAGTGAGATACAGCTCTGGTGCTGTGCAGTCAGAGTGGATACATGTGGAGAGACCCATGCCAGCAGTCCTTGGTGAGAAAGGTGGAGAGAGGTGTCGTGAGGACGGGGGAGAAGGACAGCAGTAGCAAATCAGGACTGAAAGCATTGAGAGAAAGAGGCAGAAATCACTAGAAAAAAGCAGAAAATTGGAGCTGAAGGGTACTGGCAGAGCTGTGAGCGTTTGTGGGGGGGAGCCGCGGGCTGGATCACCACAGTGCTCAGGAAGAGACGGTTATCAGGGTTCGACATGCGTTGATTGATCAATGTGGGGGCCCCGGTGCCGAAGGGATCTGAACGGCGGTGAGAGGAGGGAGCTGCATGCGTGTGGGCTGGGGGAAGGTGCTGGCAGGGCAGCCGCCCCCATGCTGCCTGCCGCCCACCACCATTATTCATCCTGTACCTTCCCTCGCTGCCTCCCAGTTAGCAAGAGCCACCGAGCACTTTTAACCCTTCTTTGAGCCAAACACAGGGAAAATTGACAACTTTTGGCACTGAGGTTTGAGTTGAAGCTGTTTCAGCCAGGAAGGGACCAGGTCGTCTGGAGAAGGAATTGCTCTCATCACTTCTAGCAGCTTTACGGTCTCTGGGGATTTCTTTATATCCTGTACTCTGAACATGGGAGCCTGATTACCAACATCAGTGCATTAAAAAGAGGAGGGGTACATTAAAAGAGCGTGGCCAGCAAGTCGAGGGAGCTCATCCTCTCCCTCTACTCTGCCCTGGTGCCCTGTGTCCAGTTCTGGACCCCCGAGAAACACAAGGAACTACCAGAGAGAGTCCAGTGGAGGCTATAAACATGATCAAGGGACCAGAGCATCTCTCTGATGAGGGAAGGCTGAGAGACCTGGGACAGTTTAGCCTGGAAAAGAGAAGACTGAAAGGGGGTCTCATCAATGCTTATGAATGTTTAAAGACCGGGTGTCAAGAGGCTGGGCCCAGACTCTTCTCAGTGGTGCCCAGTGACAGGACAAGGGGCAACGGGCACAAACTGGAACACAGGAAATTCCATCTGAACATGAGGAAAAACTTCTTTCCTTTGAGGGTGCCAGAGCCCTGGAACAGGCAATTGGCAATTCAGGTCTTGTCTCTGCTGTTTGTCTGAATGACTCCACAGATCAGGAATTAGTTAGAAAGAGATGGCAAGCAAAACACAAAATATGACTACGCCATTGTAGAACTCTTTGGGGTGCCTGCATGTTGAATGCTATCATTTTATAAAGGTCAGTGTAAGAGAATAAAGGGTTCAGGAAAGGGTAGGAAGCTTCATCAGAGATCAGGATAAGCAACAGGTAGACACACCAGAGCTCTTCAGCCTAGAAAAAGACAAATTTTAGGGAGAGGATTTGCTTCAGGGTCAGTTGTGATGCAGACATTCATTTTTGGTAGGGTATTTTTCCATTTCCCAGTTCACAGGTTTGATTTTTTGCATGGTCCCATACACCAGTGAGTCAACATTGCTACTTTTTTACAAGGCCAGTCCATGACACAGGGCTAGGAACAGGCAGCTCAAGGTTGAGGGAACAAAGAAGAAATATCACTAGTTTTGCTGAAGCCCTTGGATTGTAAAACTATGTCCCTTTTTCATAGACTCAGCATGGTTGAGTTTGGAAGGGACCTTTGGAGGTCATCTGGTCCAACCTGCTGCTCAAGCAGGGCCACACAAAGCACAGGACCATGTCTGGACAGCTTTTGATTATCTGCAAGGATGGAGATGCCACCACTGCTTTGTGCAACCTGTGCCAGTGCTCAGTCAGCCTCATAATAAAAAGTATTTCCCACTGGTCAGAGGGAACCTCCTGTGCTTCAGTTTGTGTCCATTGCCTCTTGTCCTGTCGCTGTGGACCACTGAAAAGAAACTGCCTCCATGCTTTTTTCTCCCTTCCTTCAGGTATTTATATACATTGATACCTGCTTCCTGATCCTTCTCTTCTCCAGACATAAGAGTCCCAGCACTCTCAGCCTTTCCTCGTGGCAGAGATGCTCCAGTCCTTTCATCATTATGATGGCCTTTTGCTGGACTCTCTCCTGTATGTCCGTGTCTCTCTTGTACTGGAGAGCCCAGCACTGGCCACGTAAAACTACAGGAAAACACTGCTGAAGCCCGGGTTTGAACCAGGGACCTTTAGATCTTCAGTCTAACGCTCTCCCAACTGAGCTACTTCAGCTCTGCTGTGGTACTAATTTTCACCAAACCTGTTGGAATATAATTATCTTTCAGACTTACTGTTCAGTCTGGCTTGCTGGACACTTAACTCTTCTCCTGCCCCTGGGGACCACTGAAAAGAGCCTGTCTCCACCTTCTCCACACCCTCCCTTCAGATACTTATAGACATTCATGAGATCACCCTGATTCTTCTCCTCTCCAGGCTTTCCATGGGACTTTGTGCATGGTTTAACTACAAAGGGCTTCAGAAGCAATCAGAGAAACACAAGAAGTGAGTTTCATCAGAAAGTGTTACAAACAGGTTGCCCTAAAACCTTTCTTCTTCCCCAGTTTGAGAAGTCTTTAATCTACAGATTGCTAGGAGCTGAGAGAATAGAGCAGAGAGACTGTTCTGTGATTTTCTTCTTGACCCTGTAGTCGTTTTCCTGAGTTCACTACCGTCCCAGCCTCACTTCTTAGTCTGCCGGGCAGAAGCAGTGCCCCTACAAATAAAGCAGCCAGGGATTAGTGACACCCAGGGTAGGAAAACCCCTTTGGGGCTTGGGTGCAGTTTGACCTGTGTATTGTTCTGCATGCAATTGAACCATGCCTTTAATCTCAAATACAGTCCCACCACAAGAACTCCGTTCAGGTTGCCTAAATATACACATTCCGTAGTGTTTGTGATACCTTAAGCTATGCCAGATGTCCCACAACTCTTACTCCAAAGGACTGTAGACTTTCTTCATAACCCATCTCACATCTTTCAGTCCTGAGATGATGGCTTGAATGCCCTTGGGCTTCTCAAAAAGCACCAGGCATGTAGGGAAAACATGTGGCTTCCTAGGTCAGATCGATGGTCCATCTAGTCCAGTTCTCTCTCTTTGAAAATGGCACAGGGAGATATTCCATATGATATCATGTGATGTGGCTGTAGTCCCTTGTGCCATATTCAAGAAGTTGGAAAGAACATCTCCAGCTGGTCATTCAGCATCTGTCTCTGGATCTATCACCAATGTTTAAGCCTATGTTTAAACACCTGGACCAAACATCAACTATCAGAGACCAATAGGGTCAACAGTTATCAAAGATCTTCGAATGAGAATGGCTGTGGTGGATAAATACACAAGAAAGGAATAATTATTACAGTCACATTTTCACTGGTAACATCCCTCCAGGTGGGTTTTCTCAGAGGCTGGACTAAGCTGACACTCCACAGAGCCCACATCATCCAAGCCCTGTTGGCTCTAAGTGAGTGGGTGACAAGGAGCCATCTGCAGGCTTCTCCCTCAGAAAGGAAGACCTGCCAGGTCAGCTTCTGTGGAAGCCTGGCTCACCTGTGACTTAGTTCTGCCCTTCCAGATGTCCCATTTTTGCTTCACCAGCTTTCTCCTTCTCAAGGGAAGTGATGGCAGAAACCAAAGCACTTCTGTTTCTCACCAGCTTTCCTCAGACAGGAAGAAATTATCCCAACATGGGAACTGTGATATTTGACAACCCACTCGGCCTCGCTGGAAATATTCAAGCTTCAGCTGGGTACAAAATTCCTGCTGAAAGATGAGCTACGCTACCACTTTGCAAATGTTAGCAATGCTGGTGGAAACGATGAAGTGAAGGATCTGGTGAAGAACAAGCCTTGAAGGAAGTGCTACATTGCAGCTAAATTAGAAATTTGAGAACTGACTTGCTGGGAAGTTGGCTAATTCAGATGGTGAAACATCACAACTGAAAGTCTATGAGCAAAGTCATCAGAAGGAAGACTTGTGTTGCCAGTTTAACATGTCATATGGGAGAAATTGGAAGCTTAGACTTTCCCTCACTGAAGAGAGAGAAATTAAACCTGTCCTTCTGGCTCAATTCAGACCTAAGGGTTGGAGTTCCACAGACAGCTCTGCTATGGGGAGTGAATGAAGTGGAAGGAGGAGTGAAGTTGGGGTGACCGCTCTGGCTGCCTTGTGGCAGGTCAAATCACAGCTTTTAGCAGATGCTGCTTTTTTGAACCAGAGCTGTGGACACCTCTCCCTACCACACACAGTGTTGCACTGTGCGATACAGAGATGGAGGAAAACTGCTTTGACCGCAGTTGAAAGACAGACGTATAGCCACTGTGACCTCCTGCTGGAAATATACCCTGTGCTCATGACACTTATTTCCTGCACTGAGACTGTCCCTGGTTCCGTCTTTGTCCCCACTTTGCCCTCCTGTGTCAGAAACTGTCTAATAGGTAGCCTTGTACTTCACCTTTGATTTCCTTCTGGTGCTCTCCTCTGGTCACCTGAATGTCCTACAGCCCAGAGGCTCTGTAGAACGTGGGCTCCCTGTACTCAAGGTTCCTTGTTGTCCTCTCTCACCTGTCCTCATTCTCCCCACCAAAACTCCTGGTTCAGTCACATCTTGAATTCTGTCTGTTTTGTTTTGGTGTCCCCATCCCAGGAAGGATGTGAAAGGAACCTAACCAGTGCAAAGGAGTGATAAAGTCACTTGCACTCAGGGAATGGCTGCGTAAACCTCATTTATTCAGTCTGGAAAAAGAAAGGGTAAAAGGAAGGATAGGATCTAGAGAGTTAGATTAGCAGTTGATTGATTATTGTGTCTTCTGATGAAGGGTTATCAGTTAAAATGAGCAAGTGCCAAGCTCAGAACAAATTAAAAAGAGGAGTTTCCTCACACAGTATCTGGTTATCTGTGCAACTCCCTGCTGCAGGATATTACAGATCCCCAAATTGTAGTCATATTCAAAAGGTGACTGACCAGATTAATGCAAGGAAAAAGCTCCATGAAGAGTGTGCAAATACGAAACTACCTACTTTGGTTAATGCAGTGCCTGAGCTACAAATCTCTGGAGATTAAGAGAGTAACTGGTGATATAACACTGCATTCTTTTTTTCTGTTATTATACACTTCTATAGACATTAACTCATGGAAAATGCTGCAGGCTGGGCTTTGAGCTAGATGTTCTTTTGTACATCTTTGCTGGCACCTCCCTATGCTTATGCCCTGGCTTCTTGAGACATCAGGAAAGCGTCAACCTGTTAAACCATGTTGGCACAATGGGCAGAGACATGCTGAAGGTGTCATTTCATGCCATCAACCAACTGTTTGATCTACCACTCCCACACAGACGTTTGAGGCTTTGGCCATGTCAGATGACAAGAGTTCCCTCTGTCTACGCTTTCCCTCTTCCCATTCTTCCAGTTTTCCTGTCACTCAAGGCACTGATCTCCCTGTGCTTTTTAAAATATCCATCTGGCATCAGCCAGATGCAGCCTTTCAAAAGTTCTTGCATTACACCCATGTAGAAAGCTACCACTGAAGGCTTATCCCAACAGTTGATGTGTCTGGCCATATCAAGAGGCATGAAACTGGTCTTTGTGGGCCAGACTGGGTTCATCACCCCTTGCTGGGCGCACTGTGCTTTTTTTTTTTAATGGGATTCAACTCATCAACCAGATAGAGGTGAAGAGAGCTGACCTTTTCTACCCAACTCAGCACATCAGATTTGCCAGAAATCTTAGGTTTTATTGCAGATTTCCTGGCACCAAACTATGCCACTGATGGGATTTTGTCCTGTTTCTCTACTCTTAACCCAGCTTTCTGGACCAGGGGAGTGACAGACAACTGCAGGGTCGACATGCTATTGCTTTTCACATACTGACTTTGCTCTGATGTGTCAAATAAAGCACACGTTCCTCCTTTAGGTTTCTTGAAATTTTTCTGTCTCGTTACACTGAGTGGGCTCCTGGTTTACTTGAAAAACATTTTTAGTGATTATGTCTATTTTGCTGTCATTATTTTCTCTTCTTTCTCTTTTTCCAGACTTTTCGGAAAATGATCTCATTAAGAACATGGAACTCTTGTTTCTGAAAAAGGTTCCTTGAAGTTTGCAAAGGTCTCCCAGCAGGAAGGTTGCTTGTCTCCATTTTCCCTGTAGTTCAGTGGACCCCCAAGTGAGCCCATTAGCAAAGATGGTCTGCTTGGAAAAAGTTCTACAAAATATGCAACAGCAGCAGCAATAGCTCTGAAATGTAAGGCTCCAATAGGCAACAAACTATGTTTGCAAACCTCATATTTGATGGCAGTTTAATATGTTAGGGAAAGAATGAGATAATGGCACAAAGGGGACTGTCAGTGCTCGGTACCTACTGCAATAGCTGTGGGAGGATGGAATATGGGGCCTGAGATAACTCAATCGTTATTCTGCAGAGATAAATGCATCTTTGAAAATCAGAGTTAATGAAGCCCGGCTGCCAAACTATGCCTGTCACATAGCCCTTTCCTTCTCCCTCCTTAAGTCTGATGTCTAAAAGATGCTGAGATTCATTCTTTGGGAGGGGGAGGGGATGAGGGTGGGAGGGGGTCACTAGTGGTTCTTTAAAGTTTTCCTTTAAGATTTGGCTCTTAGGAATCCAGGCTATGAACAACAGCACTGCTGTCATTACGTGCAGTATCCCCGACTTTGATGCATGTACCTTGGATGGAGGGATGCAGAGTGTGGTCCTGCTGCTGCCTAAGAGAAATTACTTGGGTCCAGGCAAATATTTGCAGTCTGCCCTGTACTGTAATAGCCCCCCCACTCACTGGTAAGGAAACACAGCGAGAACAAAGCCCAGACCTGCCATTTAAGTTGTCCCTGAGTCTGAATCACTCTTTTCTGTGAAAAGTATGTTTCTGTGTTTACTCTAGTGAGTCTGTTGTACAAACAGAGAGACCTGAGAGATCTTGGATGGATTTCACTCAGAGTGGTGGGGCAATTTGGAAAAGTAGAGGTCTGTGTTCATCAAATTCTTGTTTCCAATCAGACAAAGGAAGATATTTGAGGCAGAACTTTCTGGACTTTATGGGGGTACCTCAGCTGCTGTGCAGAAAAGAGAGGGCAATGGCCATCTCCTTGGTTGTGTCCTTGCATGGACCCAGGCTGACCAGACAACAGGAGAACACCTAGTCTGAGAGTTCTGTCTTGGAGCTAAGCACTGAGAGACACAAATCTCAGCCTAAATTTGTTTTGTGCCAATTACTGAATATTGCAATTCTGCAGTTATTCTCAGAGTACAAGTCCTGTTCCTTTTCCCAGGCTTAATAACATTTGCAGATCTTACGCTGCCTCCACAAACTCACAGTGCACTATGCTTTCCCCAGATCTTTCCTTCGAGATGGATCGCCCACTGCCATTTCAACCCATCAAAACTTCATTTTCAGAAGGATAAACCAAATGCACTCGGGAATTACTTTTTAATAACTGTCAATAGACCAGAGCAATACAACGGGTACTAAGAAGGAAGGAAAAAAAGCACCAAGAAAACCCTTGTAAAAATAACAGGTGCATTAAAGTGTGTGTGGGTATGTAGGTATATTTGTAAGACAATAATACACAAACCAGGTGGCGTACCACCTCATTAGCAAATCACTTTCTCTTGCCAAACAGGCTTTGGTGAGATTCCCTGAGAGGTTTCCCAGAAACTCACAAAATTAGTAGTAAACAACCTTTCTTGGGGGTTGGAAAATATTTTCTGACTCTGCCTAGCATCCCAGCCCCCTTCTGAAGTTTTTCTCTGTTTTGCAAAACATCCAGAAGTTATTGGGAGGTAAATTAGGGAACAAAAGAGGGGGAATAAAAGGAGTATAGGCAGAATCCACTGTAATCGGCTTCACATTGAAAAACATAAGAATGATTGCTTGGACAGTGATGGTATCTTGATGTATAAATGGGTTTGTTACTTAACTCTGGTGATTCATGCTGTCAGGCACAGGGATGAGGCAGCTGCCAAATTTGATGCTGGGAAGGAATTTTCTCTCCCAGAACAGACTGGCAGGGAATTTGCAAAGCTGAGGGGTCAATAAAAAGGGCCAGATATTGTTATGATGAACACATGGACAGGAAGGGGGAACATCCTGAAGCACAACAGCACTATCACGATCCTACCTCAACGTACAAAGCACGTCCCAAAAGTCAGTGCACAGCCCTTTACCCCTTTCTCCCACGGCTCCAGCAGATCTGTAATCCACAAAGGGACAGCTTTGGTGGAGACTAAGTGAGTAAGACTGCTCCCCTGTTTCCTATGCATGAAGTGTGGGGCATGGATCTTTTCATGTTTTTCACATCATCTATTTAATCCATGTTTCTAAATAAAGCAAAACTGAAAACTGAAGCTACATGAGTCTTAGCTGTTGGGTGTCTGGGGTTGTTGTTTTTTTTCTTTTGTTTTTAAAGAGTGTTTAAAGAATGTGTTCCAGCTGCCTGGAAGGAAAAAGCCAGAAAGAAAAAGAGAACAAAGGAAAAGAGTAGAGATATTTAATTGAGATAATTTTAGCTGTTCTAAATGCCACAGGCAATCTGAACAAATATTTAGAGAGAGAAGATGAGGAAGGAGAAGGAAAAAGTTCTGTGCTGGCTGTTCAGTCCCCGAACTAAGGGGAGGAATGTGTCTTTTCAGAGATTGAGCAGAACCCCACCTGGCAGCCCTCGGGTAATTGATTTTTGAGCTTCCATGATCTTCTCTGAACCCTACCAGGCCACAAGGCAAACTCATCCAGAGCTAATAGGGTCTGATGGTAAACCCTCTGTTTATGGGTCTGAGCAAAGAAAGAAGGCGCTCTCAGGGTGGGTGAACAGAGGTGACCAGCTAGGATGATGTGAATTCAGATCCCTCCTTGAGGGGGGATATTAGGTGAACACCTGATGAGGTGTTCTGGGTCAGGACAAGACTTGGTTGCTCCTTGTGAGATCCCTATCCTTTGTGTGTCACTGAATACGAGCAAGTAGGGAGATGGTTTTAGCTCTCCTGTGAGATATGGGATGCACGTCCTGGGGTATGTATTCCAAGATTTAAGGCTGGCAGGTCTGTAGCTCGGTCTGGCCTGATGGATGTTTGATCAGTTATCCAAAATGGTAAAGCTCTTGCAGAAGATGGTTAGTTAGCCATGAGGAGGTCAGAGCTCTTCAGTTGCGAGGAAATCGCAATTTCTGTCCTAGTTAAAAGAAAAGTGTTTCGAACATGGTTTTCTGCAGCTCCTGAGAAGCAGACCCTACTCCATGGTTATTCTGGAGAATGACAACCTCCCTGTTAATAGTGTAAGTGATAAACATGATTTTAAGACCCCTTGTGTCCACAACTAAGCTTTAGGTAGAGGTTGATGTTGAGTCAACTTCCTGCACGACTGCTGGCAGAAACATGGGGGTACCCTGATGAGATTACGTTGCCCTCACAAAACTTGACATAGCAGACAAAGGGTGCACATCCCGCATGTGCAAAACTTGGGGAGGGAGTTGGAGAGTAAGCAGTGAATGGAAAAGAGGAGTCTGTGTGTGTTCATCATGGGGGTCATAAAATTCCATATCTTAGGGTTTCCTCCCTTCTTCACAAACTCCCTAATTACTAGCATAACTTCAGAGAGCATTCCAGGCTCTGACCAAAGCAGCACTGCAAGCACCCTCTCCCTGTCCCCAGTGAAGAGCCTGGGGAGGAGGAAAAATAGCTATAGTCCCCTCCAGAGCAGGTATCACAGTTGGGGAGCTATGCCCACAGCATCCCTATTTTAGCAATCCCCCAGGGGTGCTGTCCTGATCCATTTTCACTCCCCACAAAGCTCACCCCACCTGGCAGACTGTCTCCTTTCCCTGTTTGCCGGCAGGTGGGGGAAAGACAGGAGCGTGCGGCAGAGCTGATCTCTCTGGCACACACGCTGCTCATCCCTTTTGTCTGCCCCTGCTCCCACTCACTTCTTCTCCCCCGCACACCCACCCACCTCCGTGTCTCATTCAGGGGCGGCTCAGGACGCTTCAGGTAGCCACAGGGATGGATGCTAAGCTCTACCAGGCTTCTCGTTAAGGAGCCCATTAATACAGAGCTGCTGCCTTTCCCTCCCCTTCCTCCTGGCAGCCAACCCTGACTGCTGAAAGACAGAAAACGGGGGTGTGAGGTGGGAAACCCAAGACACCGCATCCTCCCCCACAGCGTGGGCTGGGGTTTCTTTGAGAAGATCAGTGGCGAGGCCACAGTCTGTGTCAAGTGAGGAGAAACGGTGTGGATAGGCAGAGAGGCACCGGTTCACTTGACTGGACTCCCCTGCATCTCCCCCCAGATCCTTCCCTTTCTCTTCTTGCAACATTCCTGTGAGGACCCATGGAGACCTAAATCCTATTGTACTGGGAGCGAGCTGCCACTGCCTCCCCAGCATCCACTGGTCTGCAATCAGGAGCTGTGGAACCAGAAAGCACTCCCTGTCCCATACCCATAGCCCTACAACAGGACTATCTCTCCCCAGGTCGTGTATGAAGAACATTAAAAAAATAATTCCTCAATCCTTAGGGACCTTTCATTAAAATCAGGCATAAATAACTCTGGCTACAATTGCAGCCTCTGATTATTTTTCTCCCCTTTTCTCCCCTTTTCTCCTTTTTTTTTTTTTTTCCCTGACTTTGGTCTTGCTAAGGCTAACCAGATCTGTGGGAAAATCTTTCCTTCTCAGCAGTCTTCTACCCAGATGGGACCAGTTCTCCTGAGAGACAACCTCCACGAGGAGAAGGGAGACTGAGTAAATTCCCACAATCTTGTGGGGAGGTATTAGCAAGTAAAAGACCAGTGTTAGGATCACTTTTGTCCCAGACATATGCTGCTTAACCCTTAAAGAGTGCCTCCTTCCCTGTCCTTGTCCTCCTCATGCTGTCTCACAGCAGACTGCACCTCATGCGGGACCTGCAGCTCCTGCCCTGTGGACCTTCCAGGTCTCAAGCTCTGAATAGGACCCACACATACACCTCCACCTAACACCCCCAATTTTTTGCATGCTCCCAAGTACACACCTTTTTCAGCACAGAGATGTGAAGCCTCTGCAGTGCTTTTCTCCCGTGGACCTGGTGATCTCCAGCCTGAGACCACCGCGCAGTTGTGTTCATTGTGGGGGTAGTGATGTACCAGGGACCTATGGCACTGCGCCAAATTTTTTTTGAGGGGGAAGGAAAAGCTCCTGGAGAGCTTTACACAGCAGCTCACTCCCCCGTTCCTGCTAGCCCTGATCTAATATGCCTTTAGTGATGCTTGGGGCCGCATACATTTGGAAAGAGGAAATTAGTGCAGTCTGCTGCTTGCTTCTCACATTTCTGTTTCCCCTGAGCTTCCCCGCTGTCCCTAATTATCCATCTCTCATTTACAGGGACTTAAATAATGGAAGTGGAAAAAGCGGTTGAATTAGACAGGGATGAGGATGTGCTGAATGAGGCTCCCATCACTTCAGAAGTGACCTAACATTACCCTTTCTGTTATTCTTGATGCAGGCTCCCCATTACCACGTGAGGCAGCTGCTCTGTTGTTACTTGAGCCAAGGGGACACATCTCCTGCACAGACTCAAGCTGTGGCTCCCCGTGGCTAGGAGAGATTAGCAACAGAAAGCGAGGATGCTTAGGGGAAATCCTTTGTTAACAAGGAAGCCTGGGGGAGAACAAAATAGGAGAAATAGCTTAGAAGAAGGAGAAGCAAAAGGAAAAGTTTGAAAAAAGGTAAATCTTGTAACCACCAAGTGATACAATTGCTGAAAATGAGTGAGCAGTGGCCTACTTTATGGCTTCATGTCAATGATGGCTGTGAGAGCAGCTGGCTGAGAACTGACAGACATCAGCATACAGAGCTCTGAAGACATGAGTTTGGCTGGGAACAGCAACTTTGTGCCCCACTGTGACCAGAGAAAAGCCTTGTGTCCCTATGGTGCCCTTTATGATGCCTTAATGGAGCCCACCACAAAGAGCCAGATACACATTCCTATTGAGAGAGGGGCAGAGAGCATCCTGGACCTCACCATCGAAGGATGTTCATGGTCCGTGGGCAAGGGAATCACTGTCCAAGCATTACAAGAAACAATGAAGTAAACAAATGAGTTATAATAATGCATTTAGTATTTCCTTTACTGCTAAGAATGTCCCAACACTGAGGAGACCTGGGTTGAAACTCTAGTGTTAAATTAGCAAAAGATGACTTTGAACTTTGGGTGTTGTCTGAAGGCACCTATAAGGCCAAATCCTATCCAGGCTGGCCTAGACAGATTTGAACATGTTTTGGGATTTCAATCTGAATGAGAGCAAATAAAGCATTTAGAGGGGATTATATGTTCCTAAAGAGAAAAAAAACCACAACCAAACCCTACCCATCTATTCAGTGAGGCAACAGCTGATCCATAGTTCAGTCAGAGAAGAGTATTTTTGGATGAACTGAAGATCAGCCTATACACATTTGCAGGTGGAGGGATCTGGCCCTGAATACAGAAAAATAATCCTGTTTAGCGCATCCCCACTACAAATCTGGAATTTTCAAACCCAGGTTAGGGTCATCAGCCAGAAGGAAGTTTATAAAGAATTTGAGAATGAGGATAGCATGAAGGTGTCCAAACAAACATGGCTTTTCTTGCTGTTGCTCATCTTGGAGGATACCCACAATATCATGTGCAGAGAGGCTTCTGTATCCCCTCCAAATCTGGGCCTGCTCTCTCTGAGCACTCCTTAGCTTCCTCTGATATTTCCTCTCAAAGGAACAGAACTGTTGCCATCCACAGAAGGCAACACATCTCCATGGGGCAGTGACCAGCCACTAACAGCCACAGCAAGGTAATATCTCTGTTATGGCCTCTCCTCCTCTGAAAAGCACCCAGGAGGATGCAGTGGCTGAGTGTTGGGTTTGTGTGGAGCAGCGGGTAAGGTCTAGCTTGCCACAGGAATGTCCCATTGCTTCCTTCTCCCCACAGCCTCCAGCCGGGAGTCTGTAGCTGGGAAGTCTTCACATGAGCCTGACCCATATCACTGGTGGAAAACCAGGCTCATACCACCGCTAATGCTCCTTCCCACATCCTCTAGTCCAGGAGAAAAAAATCCATGTAGGTGATGTGAAAGTGAAGGAGGGGCTTAACACTGTCTCACCCTGGGGGCAGAGTGGCTGGAGAGCTGCCTGGCAGAAAAAGTGTTGGTCGACAGCAGGCTGAACATGAGCCAGCAGTGTGCCCAGGTGGCCAAAAAGGCCAACAGCATCCTGGCCTG
>JAOXNO010000013.1:157508345-157562713 GCA_028565335.1 Limnodromus scolopaceus | reverse complement strand
CCCCCCCCCCCCCCCCCCCCCCGCCGATTTACCACCATTTCCAAAGCATTTGCATTAGGACTGAGCGCACTGCGTGTGTGTGTGTATGCATGGGAGGGTGTGCGGGGGGCCCGTGGGCGTCTGTCTTGGTGTGACACACTGAAATTCCTCCTCAGCTCCCCCTCTGCGAGCCCTGCCAAGGGAAGCATGCTAATGATGACCTTGCTGAGTAAATAGTTGTGGAATGAATAAGTATTTTTCCTGCAATCTGAAAGGCGGAAGGTGCGATTACTCATCCATCTACCCAACTGTCTCCAGCACCTTTCAAGTGCTTCTCGCGTCGAGTCTGGGGGCGTGCGCGAGGGGGTGGGAAGCGAGGGGAGGCTGCCAAGATCTGGGTTGCCACAGACACCGGCCTCGCTTTTCCTCCAATGAACGCGCGCTGAGAGTGCGAGAGGAGGCAGGGCACCACCCACATGTTGAGCTGTGTGGGGTATAAGTAGATGGAAGAGCCTGGACTAGTGGCAGTTCAGACAGGGAAGAGAAGCAGCTCTTCGCATCTCTAGTGAAAGCGCTTTTGACTCGCCAAGTTTACCGGAGGAGAAATCACCGGGATTTTTGCAGCAGCTTCCAGCTTCTGTGTGCATCTCTGTGTGTTTTTCCACTCTGCTGTTCAAGACTGTCAGCTCCGGATGAGCAGGTAGCGGGCACGTGTGCGGGACTGGAACACCTTAGCCAACTCCTCTCCTTCTTCCTGGAGCATCTTGGCTCTCTCTGGGACACTCTGAACACGTGAGACCGGCGTTTCCAGCTGGGGACGGGGAGAAATTTGCCTACAACTCTCTCTGGGATCCACGGGGACCGAACAGCTCGCTCTGCGGTGATATCTGATTTTGTTGTGGTTGTGTTGAAAAGTCCTTTGAGGGGGGTTTAGAAGTCTCTGTGTGTCTTTCGGGAAGTGTTGTGTGGGGTTTTTGAGAGCAAGCTTTAGCGCCAGGGCTTACAACCCAGTTCTGTCTGTGTTTGACACTCACACGGTCGGAGCCATGCAGCTGGATAATGTCACCAATGCGGGCATCCACTCCTTCCAGGGGCACCGTGGAGTTGCCAACAAGCCCAATGTGATCTTGCAGATAGGGAAATGCAGGGCAGAAATGCTGGAGCACGTCAGGAGGACCCACCGGCACCTCCTGACTGAGGTCTCCAAGCAGGTGGAGCGCGAACTGAAAGGCTTGCAGAAATCAGTGGGGAAGTTAGAGAATAACTTAGAGGACCATGTCCCGACTGATAACCAAAGATGGAAGAAGTCCATCAAGGCCTGCCTGGCCAGGTGCCAGGAAACCATTGCCCATCTGGAGAGGTGGGTCAAGAGAGAGATGAATGTTTGGAAGGAGGTCTTTTTCCGTCTGGAGAAGTGGGCGGACCGTCTGGAGTCCATGGGAGGCAAATATTGCCCTGGTGACCATGGCAAGCAGACTGTGTCTGTCGGGGTGGGAGGCCCAGAGATAAGGCCAAGTGAGGGTGAGATTTATGACTATGCCCTTGACATGAGCCAGATGTATGCACTGACCCCTCCTCCTGGGGAAGTGCCCAGCATCCCCCAGGCCCATGATTCCTACCAGTGGGTCTCTGTTTCAGAGGATGCTCCAGCCTCTCCGGTGGAGACTCAGGTCTTTGAGGATCCCCGGGAGTTCTTGAGCCACTTGGAGGAATACTTAAAGCAGGTGGGTGGAACAGAGGAGTACTGGCTGTCTCAGATCCAAAACCACATGAACGGCCCAGCTAAAAAGTGGTGGGAATACAAGCAGGACTCTGTCAAGAACTGGGTCGAGTTCAAGAAGGAGTTCCTGCAGTATAGCGAGGGGACTCTGACTAGGGATGCTATCAAAAGGGAGCTGGATTTGCCTCAGAAAGAGGGTGAGCCCCTGGACCAGTTCCTTTGGCGCAAGAGGGACTTGTACCAGACCCTCTATGTTGATGCAGATGAGGAGGAAATTATCCAGTATGTGGTAGGCACCCTCCAGCCCAAACTGAAGCGTTTCTTGAGTTACCCCTTGCCCAAGACCTTAGAGCAGCTGATCCAAAGAGGGAAGGAAGTCCAAGGCAACATGGACCACTCTGAGGAGCCCAGCCCACAGAGGACCCCTGAGGTTCAATCAGGAGATTCTGTGGAAACTGTGCCTCCCTCGACCACTGCTAGTCCTGTGCCGAGCAATGGGACTCAACCTGAGCAGCCCCCCAGCCCACCAGCTACTGTCATATGAGCTAGTCCAAAGGAGGCAGCAATCTGGGTTACATGAAAGGGAGAAGGGGGCATATTTAGGAAGCTTCTCCTTGGAGAGAGGTTCTGGCTGAGACAAGACATGAGGTGCTCAGTCCAACAGCCCATAGCAGAGAAATTGACTTTGCTTGTGGGGGGAGGGAGGAGATGGGGGAGAGGCACCTTAGGATGTGGTTGCCCACCTCACCTGAGCCATGCAATACGGTGGTGCTGGAGATACTGCTTGCACCACTGTGGGGAACGGACAATTTTATGAGATCCCTGACAAGAAACTAGAGACAATTCCCAACTTCCAAGGCAGCCGCTTAGCGCTGGCAGCTTTCAAGGACTTCATACGAGTGCAGCGATTGGCTGAGGGTTCCTACCCATCTGGATCTCTCCTTCTCCTTCTCTCCTCCCTCTTCTGATGAGGTGTCCCTGTCCTGAGGAGACATCTTTCTTTTGACCCTTGCTCATTTCTGATTTACCACTGGGCTTCTGTTCATTTGGCAATCTCCTGTTCTTACTTGCTCCAAAGGATTAAATAGTTTTTTTAGTATTTTTTTAGAAGAAATCCTGTGACTTCAGGAACTGAAAACTTTAAGAATCTGGATTATTTTTAGTGTTTTTCGTTTCACTGCACCTAATACCTGCTTTAATGTTTTTCCTCTCGAGAGGCTCTTGCTGGTTTATTCCAATCAAGGCCACTGCAGTGCAGAGGCAAATTTCACCCTTTCTCTGCACATTATACTGTGCATTCAGCAGGAAACAAGAGTTTCAAATTAAATTCTAAGCACATTTATTGAAGAGGCAGTTCTGCTTCCTTTCAGAGAAGAGAGGGCATAAAGGTGGAGAGAGGAGGCCCCAGAGCTATTTTGAGAGGGTGGGGGGAGATAAGGGACATAAATCCTTATACTTTGAATGAAGCAAAAAACCACAGCCTAAATCCAGAGCAAAATATCCCCAGAGCAGCAAATCGTGTCCATGCTGATGTGTGGAGAAAAAAGGAGCTTTTGCCATGTAAAAGCAAAAAGAAGTGAAGAGCTGTGTGTCCCAGCAGTTTCAGCCGGTGCATCACAACAAAGAGATTCTACTCACACAGACAGACAGACTCAAAATGCTCTTGGAAAGCCTGGCACCCCTGTCCTGGAGCACCTGAGAACAGCGTGTTGTCTATTCACAAAGAACTTTCTACAACATCTCCCTGCCATGGATGGAGACGGACTTGGACTCTGTGACATTTTCCATGTCGAGACAGTAATGCTCAGCGTTCACCTTGCTTTGGCTAAAGCCTGATGATAGGACTTTGAGATGAAATTGCTGTAAGACAGATTCAGGAAGTTTGGCTCTTCAAAGCTTCTTGACACTGGACACACCTTGAGCATCATCTGCATTCACCACCAGACCAAATAAGCAACAACTCCGCAAGAGATGCAGCAGGGATGCAGCAACAGGATTGCCCCTGAGATGCTCCTGGCACTACTTCAGCAGTGACATGCGGCAGCGGTGGCTCAGAAGGCCTTTGGCGTACCTCCTTCCAAGGAGCTGAAGGTAAGGCAACTCTCTGACATTCTCCTCTCTGTGCTTCTCAGACCCAAATTAGCCATAGCCTGCCCAGTAGGAGCCTTGCACTGGGATTAAAAAAAAAATAACCTGAAAGGGGACATGAAGGATTTTGAATGACAGATAAGGTTGGGAGAAAGGGGGAGGGAGAGTCAGCCAAAGGGAAATAAAGGACAGTGAGTGGGAAAAGTTTCCAAAGAGGACAATAACTTGCACTTGCTGATTAATATGGGGAGGAAATGGGAAGGTTCTTCATCAGCCCAGCCCAAGGACCGGTCACGTGAGACCCTGGGCTTGAGTCCCCAGCTGTGACAATACATCACAGGTCCATGCAAAGGCCAAGGGAGATGTGTGTCTGCTCTGCACCCTTGCTAGAAGTGAGTTGGCCTCAGAAACAGCGGGGGGGGCTCTCCTCTCACTTGTTCAGAGTGAGTTAGTTTGGCAACAGCTGTGTCTGCAGAGACAAGGGAGCAGTTCTCACTAATGACCTGGGATGAGTGGTGGGGGAGTGGGTGTCACTGCTGAGGATGAGCTGGCCATGCATTACAAGCATTATCTTCTCTTGGTTACAGTGAGTCACTCAGATCCTCCTCTGAGAAGGAATCACTTCAAAGTGCTCAGGATTTGGAAGGAAAGCCAAAGAGAAAAAGCTTCAAAACCAAGGATTCAGCCTCAGACCTGGTCTCAGGATCCCCAGCCGCCGACTCTGGATCCACTGTCCACTGAAGGAAGGGCAACACAGGTAACTACCTCTCATCTTACCCTTGTGGGCCTTTCTTAGCCTTCTCAGTGCTCTGACTCAAGATATTGAATAGCCCTGGAGCAAATATCTGTGCTGCTCTTGAGACCTTAGCCCCAGTGGTTGCAAGAGGCTGCCACAACCAGATAGGTGGGATTTCAGCTTCTTGATGTAGGAACCCAAGCACCAGCCCCAGTAATTGATGCTCTGGGGACAGTGCACATCATGCCTTTCCTTCTGTTTTGGAAGGCAAATTGTCAAACAAATGCTTTGACACCAATGCCTAGTGGGACCTCCAGGCTGCAGGCACCTAGTGGGCACAGCTGAATTTAACCCCGTCTCCTGGGAATTCCCCTGTACTCTCCACTTTAGATATCTAACCAGAGCTGCTGCATTTTTTTTTCTTTTACAGATATCCTTGCTGCTGTTGCTGAGTTTCCTTCTCTGTGTCCAAGAGTCCTACTTTCTCAGGGGAGAAGAGAGTGCTGCTGGAAGACAAAGGGCAAACCATGCACCAAAGAGCCTCCCACGCGGTGCAATGCCATGTTCAAGGTGCTGAGAGCCAGAATGAAAGGGGGAAGCCACTTCCAACAGGATGAAGAAAAGTCTGAGCTGATGCAGGTATTCCAAGCACAGAAGAAAACATTGAGAATGAAAAGAGAAACCAAGCGGGAGAACAGAAGAACCAAGTGTGGACTGCAGGGACAGCAAGGATGCTGGGCCTGTACTGACTGTCTGTTGAGATGATACGATATCTCTGCAAGTTGGGGCCACTGGGACTCACCTAAAGAAATCTTCTCTAGATTAACATTTAAAAAAAAACTTTCTTTATTAACTTTGCCAAATGACTGACCCTGTCTAGGCTATGAACCCTCCATGCTCTTAATGCTGTAACTCATTTTTCCTGAGTTGAGGGTAGCTTCATTTCATGCGGGTATCAGTTTTCAAACCTCAAAGGGCTCTGGAGGTTCGGAGAAGCATCCTGTGGTCCAGAAGCTTGTCTGAACTGCTTGAGCCTGCACAACCGGGCCAGCTGTCTTGCCAGAAAGGAGAATCTTGGGAGACAGTAGGTGCTTCCTGGATCTGCATGGGCCAGAGTTACTGCCAGAACTGGAGTTCTTGTGCTGGCTTTGGCATGACTGTTTCCATCCAGACCCAGGGAGCACAAAAGGTGGGCAAAAGACAAGAGCTCAAGTGAGTTGAACAAGGCAGTTTTGGTTCACATCTCAGCTGAAGAGGTCCAGTTGGTTCCTCTCTCTTCCAGAGCCAACTGTCCCGGGTACGAGTGCGTGCGTGTCAGTGCGGGTGTATGTGTGTTCAGCAATCAAATCCACCAAACCAAATTCTGTGGTGTTTTGTTGCATTTGAACTAAGCCAATGGAACCTAACGCACATTCCAACAATGCTCAGCAAAAATGTCCAGGACTAGAAAATTATGTAAAACCATGTCAAGGCAGACTTCATAGGCATTATCCCAAGGTCAAAATGATGTTTGGTTTTGAGGTGCTTAATTTACACAGTCCCTTTCAAGGGATCTGCCTGCCTCAGCAGACATTTTATTTTTCCATATGAAAGACTTTGCTGCCTTTTTACTGAATTAGCCAATGTGTGCTACTTGATCAGTTGGTCCTGAGGTTTATACATTTTCAGCTGACTTTTTGGATTGTGCAGAACTGAATCTTCTGGACTGATTTTATTTCAGTTATTACTCCTAGCAGATTAGAGCTTTACTTGTAGCACCCTGGTTTATATCACCAGTCTCTCCAGGAAGGACTGGTAATTTATTTTCCTGGGGCAGAGTCACGTGAATGAAGAAGTGTGTATGTGTTGTGTCTATGAAACTTTAGCAAATTTCAACCACTGGATTTTTTTTTCCTTAGGAAATTTTACATATGACTCTGACAAAACTACTTCAGAGTTTTTATTTTTACTAGAGATATTATTAATCCAAACAACCTTGTACAAAAGGCAAACACATTGAATCGCACAGGTTGTAGAGACTGAAGCCAAAAGGTCTTTGTAAGCCGACATCACTTGCCCTAGATCTGACTGTATCAGGCAGTTTATTCCTCATGTGTCATGTCGGTGTTACAAGATCACACCAAGCCACTAGAACCTGTCAACAGAATAGTGCTACACTCTGTTTGCTATTGTAGCAAAGCCTTTTGTAGATTTATACAATAAAACTTTGAAATATCTGCTTCAATTGCCTTGTGCCTACTTTCTGGTCTTTTTCCCTTGGTTCATGGGAGACTCAATTATCTACTGCCCTGTGTAGATTTGGGCTTGTCAGCTGTTTGGGTTTATTTGACTCATGAAATCTTCCTTCTTGGCAAAAGCATATGATTGACATAAAAAATGAAGTGTACTGGGCCTTTGAAGAAGAGGGGTTAGATATAGAAAATATGGAGGTGGTTTAAGGGGGTTGTTTAGCATCTCAGATTGAGTCAAATGTAGCCCATGAGGCTGAGAGAAACGGTCCCTTGTGGGACTGTGGGTTGTGCAGGGCTCTTGTTGGATATAACTAAGAGAAAGGGTAATGAAACAGAGGGCAATCACATTTTCACCTATGCTTGAGAGGTAATAGGCATAGAAGAGTTGAGGCAAGTCAGGACAAGGTAAAAAAATCTCTAAGCCTGACTCATCTCTACTTGATACCCAAAGAGACCCAGGACCTACTATCAGACTGGTGCTTTGCTACTTGATGCATTCCCCTACTGCAGGGTAATTCTCCATTCCTTGGGTTTGTGACCTATAAAACACCTCTGGGTCATTGGGATTGGAGGAAGGGAACGTAGGAGGGGATGTAGGTCATTTTAAATTGAAATGAGGATTTTTACAATAGGCTGGACTCAAAGTTCTAGCCCCAAAGACCTTCAGCCCATGGGGTAGAGGACTCTGCCTCTGTAAATACCCTCCTCTTCTGAAAAGGTTTTGCACTCAGGAGGATTTTGCCCCCATTCCCTGGTCCATCCATGGTCTCCAACAAGGAGGAAGTTAGGACTAAGAGTCCAGAATGTGATGCAACTGGTAACATGCACTTGGATATGTCGGCTGGGGAAACAAATGGATTGATTCCTTTCACAACAGGCACTAAATGCTCATTGACAAATGCACTTCCCAGATATCCCTGTTGGACTCATGTTGGAAAGGCAGAACATGGTCTGGTGGCCAAAGACACCTAATGGACACCTACTAACCCTTGTGTCTTCAGCTCTTTACAGCTCATTCAACCACAAACTCTTCTCAAGAGTAATAAAGAAAGCTCAAAGATGCAATTTGGGTCCACAGCTGAACTCTGCCTTTGTGCCCTCAACTACTGTATACAATAAAGAGGTGAAAAACAAGCATTGAGGGGACACACCAGAAAAAGAGGTGCAACCACTGTCACCCCATCCTGGGGCAGGAAAGCAAGGTTAGACTTTGCATGGTCTAAGGACACGGACAAAGGGCTGGGTCTTCTGCAAGGACCAACCCAGTGCCTTGCAGAGTGAAAAGCAAGAGCTGCTCAGCTGGAGGTGCTGAGCTCTTCCAGCAGAGGGGGGCAGAACTCCATTGTATGATGTGGGAATTAAAATTAAAATATGCTATAAGGAGAAAAAGTCTGTCCTCATCATCATACATTCCCACACAGCCCACTCCCACAGCTTCAGCAATACAAGATCAGTGGTTGCTTTAGTGGAGGAGGTCTGAGGGCAAGGAGAGAGGGATAGATGAAGGGTCAATGTGGTGAGGTGACAAGAAGTGATGGCCAAGTTATGGTAGAGGAAGATGGATGGGATGGGGATGCCCTGCTGAGGAAGGTGTGAAAGGTGGACGAGACTTGGAAATTCCTGACTGTGACGGATAAACTCAGAAGGTTTCCAATTTTGTTCCAGAGCCTTCTGGATTTGAATCTAATAATTGTTATTTACTTTCTTTCTGACAGTTCCAGATGAAAATCCCTAAAGAATCACTGGGCCTACACTTTAATTTCATGAAGAAATACCTTATTACTGCTCCTGGCTCTTTCAGGAGGGAGTCACCTGGGATAGAAATAGCCCACCAATGGATTAACTGCCTCAAACTTGTTGAAACCTGCTCCAAAATCAAAGTGGGAACCATCCCTGTGCTTGATGGGGCATTATCCAAAATGCAGGGATATTCACTAGCATCCTTCCACCAGTGGAGAAGTCATGTGGCACTTATAGAATTGAGAAAAAGTCATTAATTCACACTTGCTTGACTTGGCAACTATTATTATTTTCTTCTTCTCTCATTATTGTGGCTACACTGATGAGCTCCTTAATTTGTTTATTCAGGGTAGCTTAAAGAAAATGCTAAGATGCACCTTGTCAGAGCATTGCATTCATATATGAAAATTATATTATCTTTTTTTTTTTTTCCCCTTTTACCTCCTTTTTTAATCAAAGTGATTGCACCGGTCAGTCACGTAAATCATATTTATTGACTTTTCAGGCAGGTTGTGTTTGTGAACAGCCTAACTGCTCCCCTGGAGCTACTTTTCCCAGCAAAGCAATGGGTAATTAGGGAGGTTGTGAAACTTTCATTATTGACACAATCGGCTCTAATGGCTCCGCTTATCACGTCAATATGATGCTCTGGTGAGCTCTGGGTGTCTCACTCTGATCACGGAGACGTTATCTTAGATCTACTCCCGCAGATATTAATTCGTACTAAAACCGAAATGCAGGCAGGTGACATACTTTTTACAGCTAACATCTAACTATTAAAAATTGAAAGAAGTATTGCTATGTGCGAAACTGGGCTCAATTCAGCAGTTTTAGGAGAAAAAAAGTAATAATATAGGTGATAATTATGGAAGGGGCAGGCATTTTCATTACCTTTTAGGCTACTTTTAGGAACTTTTAGGATCCCATTTCTGAAAGTTGAAGAGGACCGTAGTTTCATTGCTCTCACATAGGCACAAACTGAATGTGCTCAGGCAATATTAGCTAAAAGAATTGAAACACAAGCCGTTAGTCCCTAGAAAATCATATTTCATTTAGTCCTGAAGCTTACAGAACCACTTGCTGGCATAAAGTGTTTCCTTTTTTTTTTTTTTTCTAAAGGAATAGAATCTTGACATTTTCAAAATGAACCTTTTTGACTTTTTGTTTCTAAAAAGCATCACTTAAAAACTGACTTCAAGTTGAAAAAACACAAAAGGAAGAAGGGAGGGAAGAGAAAGGTTAGAAAACTCAAAAAAACCATTGGAGTGATCTGTTTGGGGGCTAAGAGGCATATGCTGAATTGGTGCAAGAAAAAACCTTTTTTCATCTTCAATTTATTCAATTGAGATATTTGGAGAGTTCCTCTTCTGACTTGACCTTGCCCCACTTTGCCCTGTCCTGATTTGATCAGTCACCTAAAAAACTCCATTATTTCCCCTGTTGCAAAATAGACACTGTCTGTGCTACTATACCGCATGCTTCAGTGACACAGAATTTTCTGTGTGTCACTTGAATAGCGTGAATCCCTTCCTTACCCAAAACAAAGTCATTTTTCTGACAGGGCTGAGGAAAAAGAACAATTGGAATTTCCAAGAGGATTTGTGTGGCAAAGCCATGATGTTGTGCTGTGGAAGCAGATACAGACTAGCAGTGAAGGGGGGAAGATTGTGGCTTGTATTATCATCTCCCACCGGCTCAGGATCTCAGTTATGTCCTATTCACCCCCTGCACTCAGCTAGCCCTCTGTCCAACTGGCCGTGTTGTGTCCCTGCATCAAAACCATGGTTATGGGGAAGTTGACAATAGCCTAAAAGTGCCCTCAATGAAGGCAGGGACTACAGATACCAAGCAAAGCACTTCTTCTCTACCTTGGCTCCCCAATTACCTTTTCCTTGCCTAAAAATTCTCTTTAGAGACTCACAAGCACCATGGGGATTTTTTCATGCCGGATGGACTAATTGATCCTGGAAACCTGGTAAGGAGAGGGCAATACCAAAGAGGACTTTCTAGACAGTACAGGGGTTTCTTTAGCATTCTTCTGGGGGAGAAAGGCCTGTGAGGGACAATACGTGACAGTACTCAAAACTGGGCAGAAAAACTGGCTCACTTGCAGTCAGTGCCCCATTCAAAAACACTTTCCAGACCCAGCCCTGACTTACTATGAAACCACAGACAGATTTACCCCAAGGACTGCCCTGTGCCTAGGCAGCTTTTTGGGCTAGGATGGTTTGAGTACCCCTTTAGCAGTGGCCAAAGGCACCCAGAGGACTTGATGGACACTAACACATCCATCTGACATAGAATAGAACCATAGAATCATAGAATCATAGAATCATCTGGGCCGGAAGGGACCTTCAAAGGTCATCTACATGGTAGGTAGCTAAGTTTTCCAATTAAACAATGCTCTTCCTTGTTACAGAATGAGGTTTGGCTTTGATATAAACCTGGAGCAAGACCTAACCACTATATCCTCTTCTACTTATGTTGATGTGAACAACTGCTAGGTTGCTGTGCACATTCAGGCTGAGCTTAGACATTGAGTGACTTCTCCAGCCAGTGAAAGGCCAACAGCTCTTTTTTACAACCTGCATGCGTTGCAGTCCTAGTGTCACTGGGGACACTCTGGGCTGTGAGTGTCCTGGTTTTCCTAGAGGAGGCAGAGTTTGGAGAGAGTGATTTCCTAAATGTTTGAGGGCAAAGGCAGGAAAGAAAACTGGCTTCAGACACCTCTGACCAGAGTAGGACTCCTACTGACATACTGCTGCCTTAGCTCATATCCATCTAATGGACATCACTCTCATTTTGCAGGTGTGGAAAATGAGGCACATAGCTGAACCATTTACAAGTGTGAGAAGCAGAGGACAATGTGGGGTTTCCAACGACAGCACCTCCACCACTGCTCTGTGCTTCCACTGCTCAGCTTCAGTTTCCTCTGCAATCACTACCGCTTGTTTCTCATGGCCATTTAAGGTTCCTAAATCTCCTTGCAATCAAGTAGAAACCGGACCCTAATTTACCCCGTTCCAACGACCCGCATCAGGGAGGCCTCCTCTACACAGACTTTCAGAAAAGCAAATCCAAACTGAGTCAAAGCATGGCTGTAAAGAAAATTACTTGGCAGACTTTAAAACTTGTATCTTCAATCTACTTCAGAATTAAGGTGACCTTAATGCAGTGTGGCTCACTTCCCTTTGGCTTGATCAGACAGGCATGTCTGGAAATGAGTTAAGCTTGGCTGAATTAACTCCTCCTTTAATCCTCACTAGGTTTGTACATACCAAGCGTTCAGGCCAGCCTGTGCTATCCACCATAAAAGTCAATCCCATGAGCTTTCCTGCACTTCTCCATATAGGCAAATGCTACAATGGGTCTGGCACTTCTCTGCCTCTTAAACCCCACAGGAAAGCATAGTTTCTAAGGCTGATCAGATCCCATAGTCCTTGCTCGAGCTGATAGGCACCGTGGCAATTGCAGGAAGCTGCCTTCATCATGGATGGGACCCCGGGTCTCAGTCACAGGCAGTGGTATTCAGGCCATCAATGACAGTCCATCCAGAAGAGATGGACTGATGGGGAG
This sequence comes from Limnodromus scolopaceus, assembly GCA_028565335.1. NCBI lineage: Eukaryota > Metazoa > Chordata > Aves > Charadriiformes > Scolopacidae > Limnodromus > Limnodromus scolopaceus. Next base: position 157,550,643 of record JAOXNO010000013.1, on the reverse strand, counting down.
GTGCAGACATCCCAAGAGTATCCTAACAAGCTATAAAATAACAAGCCATGTTTCCCAGAGAGGCTGTGGATGCCCTATTCCTGGAAGTGTTCAAGATAGGCTGGATGGGGCTTTGAGCAACCTGGTACTAGTGGGAGGTGTCCCTGCCCATGGCAGGGGGTTGGAACTAGGTGGTCTTTAAGGTCCCTTCCAACCCAAACTATTCTATGATTCCATGAAAATGGAAGCACTTAAACCTTCTTCTGTAGGACACTATAGAAGTCTTCTTCCTACACAGATGACTACTTCTTCCTTCTCTGCTACAGAGAGTGCCGAGGGGATTGGAAGGCTATAAATTTGCAGAGAAACTGCTGGAAAAACAGGCATCTAAGCGCAGCCAACATTTTTGCTGAAACCCAGCAAATTCTGTTCCCTGACATGATGGACACTGTCCTGAGATCCACGCTACTGAGAGAGTAGACACCTTCTCTTCCTCTTTTCCACTGAAGGTCAGACCCATGGGTGCCTCTCCATGACAAGGTCACTCAAATCTTCCCAGGTTCTGCTTTGTACAGGGCATCTACTGCATCATGGTCATTACAAATGAAATACAGATTCAACCTTAGATGAGCCAGTGCGCACAGACTCACATAACATTTCATGTTGTAGGTACACCCCAAGCACCTGGAAACGCAGACAAATGCTGTGAAAACCCAGGAAATTTTGTTTCCTTTAGGTTTTTTGTACATCAGATTTGAACAGCTGGTAAATGTAATTTTTCAGAATATGTCACATATAATCTATCAAGATCATGTGAGATCCACATTTTTCCTGACAACTTTCCCTATTTTTTGTTGTTTTTACTTTAAATCATACTAGATAAAGAGAGTGGGCTCTTTCAACATCCCTGCTAGATGTTACCTGCTGGGACCAAGCTAGATGACCCCAGAGGAGACCACTAAGAGTCAATGCAAAACAGGGGGACAATGGTACAGCTGATTTCTCCTGGAACCACCCACAAGAAAACTGGGACACTTGTCACCTGTATCAGCAGAAATCACTGTCTGGCAATCCTTCAAGCAAGACAGTGGAGCTGTGCTGGCTAAAAATATGCAGTGTGAAACAGGGTCTAGAAGCAACAAAAAAAATCCCATGAAGAGTCTTCCTGGTAATATTACTTTTTTTTTCCTTTTAACCCACCCAACCCACCCAGAGATGTCTCTTCAGGGACTGGACATATTTAGTGCCTAATGTCCAAAACCAGCATCACACGGCGGTCATGAGACCAGACATCAGGCCCATTCAGCATCCAAGAAAGAACTGGCTTCACTCAATGGACCCAGTTCATCCCAATCCGTGCAATGTATTCAGGGTATAGAAAGTAAAATCAAACTGTCTGGCCCTTTCCTCACTGTCATGGCTTTAGGTGACCACCATTTTCTGCTTTTGTGAAAGAGCCTTCCAAAACTACCCACAGCTCATTCCCTCGCAATTCTAATTGCCAGAAGCAATCAAGCCCTTTTGGTTTTCCCTCCTACTCAGCCTTTTCCCTAACAATCAGAGTGCAAACTAGCCATTTGTCTGCAGTTTTACCTGGTTGCTGAAATTGAGACGTCATCACAGACTCCAAAGCTGTCAAGCCAGCACCTTTGCCATGGCATGAGAAAAGCTTGAAAAAAAGAAAAGTAAATAATTTTAAAAATAAATAAAATGAGGAAACCCTGAAAAGCTCAGACCCCTGCCATGAGGGACTTTAATAAACATTCAGAGCTTGTTTCTATGACGCTGAGGCTCTACCTCTTAGAAGGTACAAAGTGTCAATCAGGATTTTCACTGCTGGAAGAAGGGACCCATGTCTCTATGGAAACGAGACGGAGGTGACAGTGCCTATGGAGAGGCTTTCTGCATAGACTCCCATCCTGACAGTTTACATTTGCTGGAGTTACTAATAACACTGTAGTTCTGCAAAAGATAAAAAAAAACATTTTAGCTTCCCTGGACTGCAGACCCTGATGTTGTCCCTCTCCCCTCTAGCCTCAGTCAAGGAACTATGCCCTTTGACTGGTTTTACTTATTTACCACCATAGTATAAATGAATAAATTATTGATGCAGGTAAAAAATCAATCTAAAGAGTTTCCCTCCATAGAGGATATCAGGATATGACAAGGATTTGCAACCTCCCAGGATGAATTTAAACAGGGAGATACAAGCAGAGGGGCTGCTTTGGAAGTACACAAGGTCCTCCAGTGCAGCATACTTATTTCTGGGGGAACATGATAAAGAAGTCTCCTCAGTACAAAGTCAAAAGTGCAAAGTACAAAAAGTCATGACTGCATCCAGCTCTGACTTTTCTGAAACAAAGCCCCAAATTTGCCTGTTAGGCAAGTGATCTCAGGACCCTGCATCATCTCATTTTGAGCATCCCCCAGAAGAGCATCCCTCTCATGGTTCCTTTGCTGCTGCTTTGCTTTTCTTGTCATAAGCCAGCCAGGAAACAAAGCCATCAGAGCTGCTCCGTGGGTGGATGGTTTCCCTTTCTCTTTTGTTGCTCAGTTGCTTGTTCTTGGGCTAGAGAAGAAGAGAAATTGGTAGACTATTCCACCTCCTGGCTGGATCTGAAGAGTTGAAGGGATGAATTCACGGTTGAAAGTTCATGAGCTGTTTTATGCCTGCCATTGCGGAGTCTGGGATCTGAAATGGAGTTTGGCCATGCATGTGGTTGAAAAATTAGACACAAATCTTCAAATTAAAAAGCTCCCATGCAGTAAATATGTTGAGGACAGGACTGTGGAGTGTCAAGGGACCACCAAGGGGAGATAGTGAAGGACCAAGCATCAGACTTAACAAGCTTGCTAGACATAAAAAGCAGTGTGATGTGGCTGTAACTACCATGCAGCAACGGTGGAGATGACTGTCCACTAGGACCTTGGCGCTGCTCCTCATAGACTCAGTGAGTCCCTGCCAAAACTGATTGCAAGTCAAGCAGGAGGCGCCACTCCTGGGGTAGTGGTTTAATAAGTGTCCCTGCAGGAAATGTTGATGATGGTGTCTACTATGAATCCTGCTGCTCTTTGGTCCTCCAATGCAATGAGTCATAACCTCTCCCCTGCTAAAACTTGGCAAAGACTTTCCTGTGGCTCATCCCATGCTATAAGAAGGAAAGTGGCCACCTGCCCTTTTCCTGTGGTTGTCTTCTGCAAGATTCAGGAGTTTCATGCTAGTACATTCAGTGACATTGTAGAGGGAAGTCTGGGAAACTCTGCTTCACTTGTTAGGCCGTCACGCAATCATAGAGAGTTGTAGGATCATTTTGCCCACCTGCTTTAGGAGAATATTATTTGTTGCCATGCTGCAACCCACAGATCATGTTCTACACCATTTTTAAAGCTCTTCTAATGGTGAAGACTTCACATGTTCTCCAACCAGTTTATCTCGGGGTTTTTTTACCAATGGCTAGAGAGAACAAGACAGCTCCTTCCTACTTGCAGAAGCCTTTTCTATACTGAAGGGCTGTTACTATGCAGGCTCATGGTGCTGAGAGACTTGAAGTTGTTTAGCCTGGAGAAGAGAAGGCTCTGGGGAGAGCTTGTGGCCTTTTAATACTTAAAGAGGGTTTATAAGAAAGATGGGGATAGACTTTTTAATAGGGTCTGTAGCAATAGGACAAGGAGTAATGATTTTACACTAAAAGAGGGAATATTTGGATTAGATATAAGGAAGAAATGTTTTTCAATGAGGGTGATGAGACACTGGCCCTGGTTGCCCAGAGAGGTGGTGGATGCCCCATCCCTGGAAACATTCCAGGTCAGGTTGGACTGGGCTCTGAGCAACCTGGATCTAGTTGAAGATGTCCCTGCTCATTGCAGGGATTAAAGATTCTTTCCCACCCAAACTGTTTGAAAATTCTGTGGTTCCATGTCACCCCCCAGGGTGTAGTTTCCAAATATGGGAAATTCAGTAGCAAAAATTGGTGTAAAAATTTCCCACATTCCTTCCTACGACTGATGCTCTCTCTTTCAGAACCAGGAGGCTCAGTTTGTCTCCTTCCCTGTTCACTCATACAAGTGTCCATGGGACCATGCTTTAAATAGGGTTGCTGCTGTAATCCAATCTGTTTTCTTCATATGGATTTTATTAATTCATTAAACATACTTTCTGCACCAGGACTTTCTCATTGCACACCCATTTCTTGTCTAGTCTGTCCTCCCACTCATCAGGCTTATTTAACACCCAGTAATGTCCTCCCTCGAATTATATAAATCTCTCAGCTCCACTGAGACCTGCCCTAGGTCTCCTCAGTAAGTTATTAACCAGAGACAGCAGCTTCCATGGAACTGTTACTTGCTCCCAGAATATCTGGCATCTATGGTTTTGGAGAGTATTTGTCTGTACCCTTCAGGAAAATCCCTCTGTTGTAATAGCTAACAGCCTTTTTGAGGAAAAACGGACCTCAGAAAGTAAGCTTCTCCCTTTCTACGGCTGAATTTCACTGAGGAAATTATGTCACTGCAGAGGACCACCACTGAAGAAAATTCCCCAGATTCCATATGTATCTGTTTTCTGCATAATTCAAGAATATTCTTCTTTCCATATCTTTTCTGGGACTCATTTTTCTGAACACTGAAGCTGAGTTTCCGACAGGTGCATTTTCAAATGACGAAGCCAAAAGATTTCTAATAGGAGTAAGCTCAAATGTTCACTGGAGAATTATCTCCACTCCAGGATGTGTAAAATAATACAGAGGCCAACTTATCCCTCAGGCAGGACACTGCTGGGAGTGCAAGGGACATGAATGGGTTGAAGAGCTAATCAGATCTGAGTGCTTCCATGGCTGCTGTTGCTAAGGAGACTGCTGCCTTGGCATCTGCATGATGAGTACTCCCCTACCATTAACTTTAGAAATTAGGCTCCCAAGTACTAAGTGATGAGAAGAAAGGAAGAGCAGAATTTTAAAAGGGAATATACCCTTATAGACTCCAACAAGCAAACAAACGCAAAGCTTTTTTTTTTCACATGCTTTTGATGACGCAGGGTTTTCTACACCAGTGCTGATGGAGTCTCTGAGGGAAGATGTGGAATGAGGATGATGAAGAGAGATGCTGAATCATTTTTTTTGTGTGTGCAACAACTACATAGGTCAGTAGCTGAGCCTCTCTGCGTCCAGGCTGAGTTCATGCCTTTTCTACTCTTCCTGGCAAGACATCTCAGCCCCGATCTACTCAAGGGGCTAAGGAGGAGGAAAGGTCTGCACACACATTTACCCTCCACTTCAGAGCCTAACGCGCATCAATAGAAAGATTCACAGCATGTGAAACAGGCTTTGGGTCAAGGCTCTGCTCTTGCAAACCTCTAACGAAGAGGTGATTACACATGTACTGTAGGTGTGGGACTGACTATAACTAGTTCTGGACTCAGTAGAGGTGTAGGACAGGTACAGTTGTGCCTGTTGGGAGAGATGAAGCAACATGACTACAGAGAAGTTACTTAGGAACTCAGACCTTAAATTGCTCCCCAAAGGGCTTTCAGACCTTGGAGAACCTGTTTCTGTAAGAGGTTTCCCCATAAAAGTCCTGGCTCTGGAGTCCATCAGATTGTCTTTTCCCACTCTCCTGCCGTTACTAGCCTTTAGGACAGCTCAGGACTCTTCTAGAAAAACAGCTATGTTGGTTACCAGTTTAATCCCCAGATTTTTTTCCACTTATTTGCAGTGACATGCTGAGCATTTTAAAATATCTCTAACAAGTGAATCCAAATGTATCCTTGGAAAAGAGCATTTTGGACTCTCCAATGTATGTATTCATCATTTCTTTGGGCTTGGATTTTTCAAGGGAAAACAAAGTATTATTCTGCAGCTTTAGCCTGCCTGGATTCCCAGTTTTAATCAGACTCATCCGTTCTTTCACCTCTCATTCTCAGCAATAGTGGCCTAATTTGCATTTTGCCCTTTTTCTGTAATGACATAGTTAAAGCATTTTCTCATTATTTCCCTGACTTTATCTTCTGTCATTAATGCTGTCATGATGACTCAGTTCTAGACAAGGATTTTTGTCTAAGAAACTCAGGTTCCCACTAGTCCCTGAACTGCTTAGTTGCCTATATGATCTCGTGTGAGATGCTGCTTTGTTGACCTGTTAGTCACACACCAACTCAGCTCTATTGTTAGTGTGGAACCATAAAGCTAGTATCATTGGGCTTGCATTGTAGCCACACTTGAACAACTCATGAGGAGCTGCATGTAGCCAGATGACCATTGGTTTCTCCCTCCTCATCCTACATGGGGGGAAAGAGGAAATAATAGCTTGAGAACTCATAAAAAGAGGCTGAAATTTGTCTAGAAGTTAACCAACTGATGCAAATTAGATAACTTGGTTTTCTTTCCGGACAACAGAAAGAGAAAGGCATCTCCCAAAGACTTTTTGTCTTATCTCATGATTTTGCTTAAAGATGCAGTGAATTTTGAAAGGTATCAAGTTCTTAGCTTTTCAAGAGCTAAACCTGGATGAGAGAAATCCCATTGCTAGAGCTGGTTCCTGTTGAAACAAACCCCTCTCTCATCTTCTCATACCTTCATCTATTCAGACTGTGAGCTCCTGAGGTTCTTATACACACACATGCACACGTATAAAAGGTCCCTTCCAAACTAACCCATTTTATGATGATAATTATGATTATATATGTACATACACACATACACACACACAATACCAGCTGGTAGGAGGCTTCTATGTCTGCCAGGCCTCCAAGTGCAGTTATAACACACATGATGTCTTGCATTTTATAGCTTTCCTCTCACAAAAGATACCCTACTTCATTTGTTTTCAGTAGCTACAGGGCCCAATTAGAGGACTGATTACTCAGTCTTTAGCTCTGTTGGTTAAGACGTCCCACTTCTGGTCAACCAGTGGCACATGGGAACTCACAGCAGGAGAAAGTCCATGATCGAGTACCATATCCAGCTCTGGATCCCCCAAAACAAGAAGGACATGGACCTGTTGGGCTTAGTCCGGAGGAGGCCACAGAGATGATCTGAGCACCTCTCTTATGAGGACAGGCTGAGAGAGTTGAGGTTGTTCAGCCTGGAGAAGAGAAGGCTCCGGAGAGACCTTAGACCCCCTTCCAGTCCCTAAAGGGGCTACAGGAAAGCTGGGAAGGGACTCTTGATCAGGGAGTGGAGTGACAGGAGAAGGGGTAATGGTTAAAAATTGAAAGAGAAGAGATTTAAATTACATAGTAGGAAAAAATTCTTTCCTGTGAGGGTGGTGACATGCTGAACAGGTTGTCTAGAGAAGTGGCTTCCTCATCCCTGGAGGTGTTCAAGACCAGGCTGGATACAGCTTTGAGCAACCTGATCTAATAGGGCTTGGAACTACATGATCCTTAAGGTCCCTTCCAACTCTAACCACTCTATGATTCTAAGTTTGCACTACAAATACCTGGTATCCAGGCCTGGCTATGTGAGACTGTGAAAGGTGACTGCAAGTATCTCACTCTCACACCCTAAGATTGCTTCTCCAGTGTGAATGGATGTGTTCCTTGCCACACAAAACCAGTACAGTTGAGGCTTCAACATGGCAAACAGTCATGCCTCGGTCTACAACTCTCCTCCACGTCCCTTTAAAACATACCAGCCCAACTGTCCTGCTTGGGGTTTTACAGCCTACTAATAAAATCTTCTTGAATAGCATTGCGGGCTGTAGGCTTCCCATTCTATCTCTGAGGCATTCTTTGCTGCGCGGGGATTTTATTTGTCTGTTCCTTTGAAGCTCACCGTCTGCTGCCTGTTCCCACCGCGCTCTGCTCTCTCTGCCTGACATATGTGAAGCTTGAATACTTTCCCTCACAGATACTGCCTGCACACTGCAGTCTTTAAAAATAAACCAAGCCAGGCAACAGTCATGATTAATGGCCCCATGCAAAGACAGAGAACCAGTCAGTAATCTATTATTCAGCTTGTATGTACCAGCACCATGGCTGAACCAATACACAGCTCTGTTTTCCCTTTCTGTGTGTGCATTGCCTTTTTTTGGTTTTCTTCTTCATATGGCTCTAGCAGTCCATCATTACACTCTGAAACTCTTCCCTGCCTCCCCCTGGGACAGATGGAGCTTATCAAAATGATAAAGAGGAAAACAGGCGACATTAGTTCAGCTCTGTTAATGAAAGAGCATCTCTGGACTTAATTGGGTATGTGCATGAGGAACAGGGCCAGCAGGAGAGAAAAGAGATAAAGAGACCAGGATGCTCTTTCCAGGGCGAGAAAGATGATCTTACTCCAGTCCTAGAAACCATAATTCCTGTCCACCAAAACTAATAGAGGCCAAAACTAAGCAGGGAGAGCCCCCTGGATGCCCTCAAGTTGAACATCCCCTAGCAAAAACCCTAAGAGCAGTGACACTAAATAATAAACGATATCATATGACAGCCTTGGACATCAGCGATCCAAGGTCCAGACCCAGCATTTCTTGTTTTTCTCCCAGTTTTGCCTTGTCCTCGACTGGGCTGTAGAAAGAGCAACGTAGGAGCAGATGAAGCTGCAGAGGTAACAGGCAGATCTTCCTAGAGCATGAGGCCACATATGGGCCACCACAGCAGGAGCTGAATGGAGTGCCTGAAGGGGTTGCCTCCTTTGCTAGCCCTGCTGCCATGCTGCTCTGAGACCTTGGGTCTCCATTTCCTCCCTTCATCTTGTCTACTCAATGGTTGTGTAGGGAAAAAAGAGTCTTTTCATTGTGCATATTCTGCTCCAGCAGAGCCTTGATTTTGTTCTGGGCTGTAGCATGGTCCTGCAACACCAATAGCAACAATGCCACCCCTGTCTGTAAGTGGAAGGACAGTCACCAACAACAGATATGGTTGTTTTATGATATGGAAACTAAGAAAAATCCCTGGTGGTAAAACGCAACAAAAAGAAGTGAGTTTGCAATCCTTGAGTATGACCCAGAACCATTTAGGTTCACACCCAGTGTCGGCTTTTTTTAATGCAGCCTTATCCACCAGTGCCTTGTTCAAAGGAATAATCACCATCTGGGGCTCATAAGGGAAAGTATTAGGTCCTTGACTGGACATGTATTAGTTCTGGTGCTTCTCACCAACAGAACATGTTGGTATAAAAAGACCAAAATACAAAAAAAAAAAACCAAACCCAACTGACATCAAAAATAGATTTAGACTTTTTTAGAGATGTGTCCAGAGGTTACCCAGATGCAGCAAAGTGACTTTCCAGTGAGTAGACAACCTGTGAGCCAACAGAAAGCACGCAGAGCTCAGTGCTCAATACTTAAAGAGCTCTCATTGGTTTTAAGGTGATTTTGGTGGAAAGGAAAAGAAAGTTAAGAAAAAGCTGCTATCTTGTCTCCCTTTCTTACTCATCCCCTCTGAAGAGCTCTGAAGAGCTCTGAAATGAAGCAGTGGCCGGGAGGTACAAACTCATCTGTTCTTAGCCAGAATGCTCTTTTTTTGGCTGAATCCTAAATCAAAATTGAGTCTAGCTGTTGTTGTTTTCTTATATTGTTGTTTTCTTATATTAGAAATATATATATATTTTCTTTCAGCTCCTTTAGGGAAAGCCATTCACAGTGCATAGTGAAAAGACATTTAACATTGAACCAAAATGTTTTGAAAACAATTGATATTCATACTTATCAAATTTTTATGGGTTTTTGTAAATTGTAAAAAAAATACACTGAAGGTTAAGATTTGTATTCAAGGAAAGAAAGAATGAGAATCTGGTCCTGGAATTCTCTGTTGCATGGTTTTCTTGAGGAGGAAGCAGAGTCAACATGTAAGCACACTAATGAGATAAATACGAACTGGAATAATACACTCTGTTCCAGGCTGGATATAGACATTCTCAAGGAAAGAAAAATACATGTTGTGCTAATAATTTGTATGTCAGTACCCAACACACACTTCCAGCTGGCATCTTATTCATATGGAAAGATAGGGATCGTTTGGTAGAAGGAAAAGTTGGTAAAGCAAATTATTATTATTGCAGCCTTGTTAAATTTGTCAGACCTCAGAAAAAAAATGAATAAAACCAAGTTCACTCTATTTCCAACCTGAACATTAGATTTTCTTTTCTAAAAGATTGTTTGGTTATTTTTCTCTGCCACATAATACTCCATCATTTTATGCCTGTTTTAACTAGTGAGCTTTCTTGAAAGTCAGTGATAAAACTGGATTTGATTTTAAATTAGGTGATGGTATGTCATTGCCACTAGCTCTTCATATAGTATTTTTAACTCCAAATAGAAGCATGAATGTGAGCTCAGCTGGCAATTACACAGAAGGCACCCTGATCTACAGCTTTCCTTGCAAAAAATATTCTGTGCTTACTCTAGGAAGTCAATTCCCTTGCCATCCATAACCTTCTTGACTGGTAAATGCAGGACAACACAATATCCTTGGAATTTTAAATGGTATTCGACAACAGAATCAAGTGTTTGTTCTGCACTGGCTGTAACAGAACATTTATGAAAATATACAGCCAAAGCTCACCTCAGCTGTAGAATTCAATAGAGGTAAATTCATTCTCTGTAGGATTGAATCAGGCTGCTGGTATAATATTACAACTTACAACAACAACAACAACAAAACACCAAAGAAGAAAAACAAAAGGAAAGGTGGACCTTCATTTTATGAACGAAGAGGCAGGTTTGACTCATCTGCACTAGCAGAGATCTTGGCAAAGCGCAGGGTCATTTTGAAGTGATTCATTCAAAAGACCATTACAGATCATGGGCTTCATATGTGAACTGTTTTTATCCAGCCCAAGGAAGGTGCAAAGCTAGACAAGACTTCCTGACTTCAGAACAGCCTCTCCTAACTTTTGCAAATTTTGGCCTGGCCTACTTCATGATACAGATTATTAAATCCTCCCAACAATTACTATATGCGCCCAACAGAGAGTGCTTCAGCAACAATGATCTTTTGAAATACTCCCAGCCTTTTTAGAAAGACCTAACTGATAGAGAAGGTTTTCTATCTCCATGGTTATTTATTGTGATAACCTGTGTTTGTACCATATTTTTAGTCTTCTTGTATATGTGCTTGGCTTCCAGGCCCTGGATTTGAATATAAATTTATGTGACAAATGAAAGATCCCCACGCCATTGAGCTGTACCAGCTCCCTTTGTTCCTCATGGGACCTGTCTTAAGTCCAGTTTAGCACTGAATTATTGACAACTGCCCCATCTCCCAACACCTCCTAAGGCAAGTAAGAGTGAAAAGTTACTGGGAAAACCTGCTGGATTTAAAGTCAGAAATTTGTGCTCACAGCCCAGAAAGCCAACTGCATACTGGGCTCCATCCCCAGCAGTGTGGCCAGCAGGGCAAGGTGGGGGGATTCTGCCCCTCTGCTCCTCTCTGGGGAGACCATCCTGCTGTGCTTCCTCCAGCTCTGGGGCCCCCAACATCACAAGGACATGGACCTTATTGGAACAGGTCCAGAGGAGGCCACGGAGATGATCTGAGGGATGGAGATCCTCTGCTGTGAGGACAGGCAGTTGGGGTTGTTCAGCCTGGAGAAGAGAAGGCTCTGGGGAGACCTTAGAGCCCCTTCCAGTCCCTAAAGGGGGCTTTACAGGAGAGATGGGGAAGGACGCTTTATCAGAGAGTGTAGAGTTAGGATGAGGGGTAATGGTATTAAACAGAAATTCTGTACTTTGAGAGTTCTGAGACACAGGAACAGGTTGCCCAGAGAAGCTGTGGCTACCCCATCCCTGGAGGTGTTCAAGGCCAGGTTGGATGGGGTTTTGAGCAACCTGGTCTGGTGGAGGTGTCTCTGCCCAGGGCAGGGGGCTGGAACTTGATGATCTTCATGGTCCCTTCCAGCTCCAACCATTCTATAATTCTATAATTCTAAATCCTGTTGAAAGTGTTTAGCAGGAGTTGTCCTTAGTCAGAGTGGCCTTCAGTTTTTGCATCCTGTTTCTAATGGGGGAATGTAGATCAGTAAAAAGGGATGTCACTTCAGAGTTGTATCCCTCCCACAATAAATGGGATGTGAAGGAGGCTCTCCTGGATGCTTCACAGACCAAGCACTGCATGGCTTGACACTTCCTGAACTTCGCTTTTTAATTGCATAATGTGATCACTGTCAGCTCTGGCCATCCCAGGTGTGCTCAGCTGAAACGTTGCTCTTCCTCAGAGCTGCTCACCTCCGTAACAACCCTGCCACCTCTCATTAGCACCTTCCCAAAGGTAATCCAAGTAGACACAGCCATCCTGGTGCAGCCCAACATGGGTCATTTCCATGAAATAGCAGAATTCATTATGAATGAGCCCTGGAGAAATCCTCAGCAGAAAGAAGATAGAGAAGTAAATGGGGAGAGGCTTTAGAGCACACCTCATACACCTATAATATGATTTCTCACCAAAGGGAATGACAGCTTTGATGTGATTATTTTTTTTCCCCTCATTACAGTCAAGTCTCAGGCTGTAAGCACAGCACCTTCCATAAGGTCTGCAATGAAGATAAAAGCAAGTTGTAACTCACTTGCTGGTTTGCAAAGAGGTAAAACTCAGCACAGCACCATGTTTTTATATTCCTTTGGACTTTCCAGACTGAAAGCATATTTTGTGAAAAGGCAGGAAAAGACAGTAAGCCATAGCTGCTTTTGGAGGAGGTACTTCTTTTTCTGGTTATAGCCAAGTCTTATAGGCAAATTTCCTGGGATGCTGTTGAGAAGTGATTAGGAAAGAGAAAATTATATGTGTATATGATCTAAGAGATCCTGTGGACAATGCTGTATTCTTTATAACTTACATATTGGAGACTTTCAAGGAAACCTCTCCTGGTCTGGAAAGCAAGGATCCCAGGCTAATCAGGTCAACCCGATATAAAAAGTCATGCAAAATTTCAAAGTTCTTCCTCTCTACTTCAGCTGGCTCACATCATATCACAGGGTCCTTGAGCAAAGTCTTATCCCCAGGTGAGACTCCCTTGGACTACTGTAGATGCTTTTGTGATTGGTTTTCTATATAATTAGGCTCTGGGTTGCAATGATGTTAGATGTGGAGAGTGTGCAGCCTTTCTTTAGCAGGCAGCTGGGACAGAGAATTTCTTCTTAGGCAGCAAGTGAGTGTCTGGGGATATTTTAAAGTGCCTCTGTGGCCTGAAAAGGGGCCCATTTACCAAGCAGCTCTGAAAGGGACTTATCAGGAAGGAACACCCCAAGTAATTAACATAGTTACTTCTCATTAAAATGTGCCACTTGAATGCAATAAAAGGGAGCCTCAGCCCCACCAGTGAGGCAAAGGGATTGCCCAGATGTTGGCAGAACTTACTATCCACAGCAAGCTCTTGCTCAAAGCTCCAGCAGGCATTTTGCAATTCTCTCTCCCTGCCACCCTGTCCAAGTCCAATACCTATTTGTTATTCCTGATTTGCCCATTGGGAAGCCAATGCTCAAAGCTGATTCTCTGTCTTTGCCTCCAAGGACACTACACTTAAATTCTTAACCTCCAGTATACTACCCTATCTCTTTTGAGAACAACATCTAACCACACTGTTGACCCACCTGTAAATCAGGATCTTGCAGGTTTTCAGATACCTGAGGGTGCAGAGAGACCCACACTTGCACTGTTTGCTTTTTTTCTGGTGTTAATGGATTCTAGGAAATGACCATTTCTGCCTGCTGTCTCCAAGTGTGGACAGATCCCAGATCTCCTTGTGGGTCTGCACCAAGTGCCTATCCCAGAGGAACAGGGCAGAATTTTTTCGTGTTTGCAGACTGCTTTGAGTTGCCTGAATGGAAAATATTTCCTGGGAAGAAGAAAGGCAGACTTGGATGAATTTAACACCTTGGGAATAGGCAGCAAAACAGTCATCTGCCACTTACTCACTGTGCGGTCCATAGCAAATGCTGTCACACCCAATTTCAGCACCTGTGAAAGGAGAAGAATATGTGATTCATCTCTAACACATGTAAAGAAATGCATTTAGACATCTACCTCTCTACCACCCCTCAACAGAGGGAGAAAATCAGGCGTTTTAAAACATGATTCATCTCTCCTTGTTTAGCTGGCTACTTTAGGACGAGAGGAATTACCCTCTGGAAGTGCCTGTTGATTGCAAAGGGAGTTCAGGGTGACTGTCACAGATGGCTCTATTTGTCTGATGAATCTCTCCTAAACTGCCTCATTACATGTGTACGCAGAGCCCGGCACAACAGGACCCCAGTCAGAGCTAAATGTTACTGTAATATCTATAATAATAAAGAGAAGCTGCTGCTGGGTGCAAGCTGTGTATTTGGCTTCCCTGTGTGGTAGACTGGTATCTCAGTGCTGGGCTTGTTCCTGTTGGCATTCCCCTTATTTATCACCAAAGCAGTCTTCATAAAAGGCCTGGGAGAACATGCAACACAGAAAATATGGACATGCTTTAGAGCCTGCATTGAAAAAATTCATTAGGGATCTTCAGGACTTCTCCAGGGCAGGTAGGAACCACCACACTCTCTCTCTAAAGGTTTTTGTCCATAGCAGATATCAGCAAACAATGTGTTTCTGGATACAAGGATCTTACCCATGGGTAACAAATAGATTTCACTATTCACTGCACCTGAAGAGCCAAGTTAGAAGCAGGTGACTCTTTTCCCGTTGATTTAGAATGATTAAAAGAGATCTTGATGGCTCTACACTAAGTCTTTGCATTGACTTGGTGGGGTGCATCTGTCTGTAGGGTCCCAACTGCAGGACAACAGTGTAAAGAGCAGCCCTGAGCAAGCACTTGTGCTTAGGCTGTCCCAGGTATTGCCAGCTATCACCATGCGAGCACAACTACTCCTCTGCGGGAGGTGAAGACACAGATATTTGTTGCTGGCTTGTATCAGCTCCTTCCAATGTGAACTTGCTTCATGAATTGAGCCAAAATCCCTCTCTTTTTCTTGAAAGTCGTTGAAAGTTTTCCTTGAACTACTGTTTATCTACAATCAACTGCCGTGTTTAACTGCAGCACTGCACCTCTTCTGTGCCCTGGGATTTGCTTTGTGGCATGAACTAAAATGCTTCTTTACTCCATTGTTCTCTGTGCCAAGTTCTCTCACTTTACCTCTCCCTCTCCTCCCCCACCATGATTCTTTCACTCAAGATCAGGCCCACGCACTTTGGCTGGTGGCTGGGTGATCTGGACTTTATTGAATGAATCTCTCCGACCCTCTTATCACTGCTCCCAACACGCTGCTTATGAATATGCATATGCTCAGCGACTGCTCAAGAGCTGTAAAGCAAGACTATGGTGCCAGTCAGCAGCTGCTGCCGAGCCGGATTCCAGCCTTCTTCTGTAATTATGCCCAGAGATGGGTTGTGTCAGAACAACCCTCACTCACAAGTTAGGACATTTCTGGTTTTTCAGTCGTAAGGAGGGATTTCAATTCTCATTGCCAGCAACAGTATTTCAGGCTGAATATTACTCCCCTTGCGAAAGCAGTGAATAATAAGGTGCCTGTTGCATCCTGTGCATCACAGCAATATTAGTCCTAAATATAAACAGTGAGGCAAGTGACACGGCAGCAGCCTGCAATGAAATGAAGCGATAAGCATTGGGTTGCAGTACTGCTGGGCTCAATCAGTCATCAATAAGTCTGCTATCCTCCTACACCCACAAATGATAAGCTCTGAAGACAAATCAAAGAAATATTGACTCTACCTCTCACTTGTTAAGAGGGGAGGATTCAAAGCAAGGCCTGTACCCCAAGTCTAGAGAGCCTCCTCGAAATGATGTCAGTCACAGACTGTGGGCGATGGCATGCTAGGAAAGGACACAGACAGTGCTACGTCACCTGCTTTGGATGACACAGCATATAGACCAGCTATCTGACCAGCTATCCAACTGGAAATTAGGTTTGGGTCCAAGGGTGTGACGGTAAACCTTGCATTTCAGCACTGAGACCTGAAGAACTTCACCTCTGCTCTCTCATACCTTCCACCAAATCACTTGCTTTTACTCCAGCTTGTTTTGTTTATTTGCTTTCTGTGACAAAAAGAGAAGAAGCTTTGCAGCCTTTCTTTTTTTTTTTTTCTTTTTCTGAATTCCCAAGCTATATGTCAGGCATTAAAAAGAAATGGAAAATTTACAAGACTTAAGATTAAAGCAAGACCAAGCTTGTGGCTGTCTTTGGCATGTGACACCGCTCTGTGCTGCCAGCTCTCCTCTGCTCTCCTGCACAGATGATTGGTTATTACCTCTGGAATCATAATCAGGAGAGTTTTGGACTTCCAAAAACCTCCTCTGTTTTCAGAAACTGGAGTGATGAACAGCTGATTTTTGATTCAGGTGTTTCTCTGTCAACCTCATCAGACAATCAACTTACGCACCTTTCTGTCAAAAAGGATGTATGAGGACCATTCTGGCGTCAATAAACCAATGTCTTTCAGTGAAACACAATTTTAACAGCTGCAAAAGCTGATCAGGAGAGTGGTGGCAAACTTCAGGCCTCTTCTCTGCAGTATACAAACAGGGGGAAAACTAAAGACTGGATTAAAAATGTTTACCGGGGGATGGCCTGTCTGTAGTGACTGAGTAGAGATCCAAGATCTGACACCTCTCTTTAGCAGATTCATACATCATTCTCAAACTTTACACATAGTAGTAGGCTCTTGCACATCTATCAGCCATTTTCAGTAAGTGGTCTGAGTATGGTCTTAAAATTAAAGGGCATTAAATTCTGCCAGGGATCATGAGATCATCATATATGGATAGTAAAACTGTGCATCTAGAAGCAGAATACACAACATGAATAGAAGAGACAAGGTCAGACCTCTTCTGGTTGAACTGCTTTACCTCAGTGTCCATCTCAGTTCCCACTATGGAAAATGATATGATGCCGTTCATCTATGAGTGATTTAGACCCTTTATAAATGACTGAGCCAAAACCTTTGGCAAGAGACAAGAGCTGGAAATGACTCACAGTTGTGAGTGAAATGACTGAGGTTATTTCATGCCTAGTTTGACAGCAGGTCATCAGGTAGGCATCACTTCACGATAGTCTAACAGCCCAAATTTGACCAAGCCCAGGTAGCCAACTCCATTTGCGCTTTGAGTCAAGGTATGAAGTAAAATATTATAGCTTAAACTATCTTCAAGGTGTTTCACTTGAGGTGAACCTCACAAAGCTGTCCATGCCCAGCTGACAGATGATAACTCAGCAATGCATTGGATGACATCCCCCTACTATTGATTTTAATGGCCGAGATGCAAAGGGTGCTATGTATTATTCCAGCGCACTTGGTGTCCCATTCTTTTATGGTTCTTTTTTCAATGAAATTCACCTTCAAGAAAGTATTTCTGGTATCATCACGTCAGTCTGGTACAGGGTTATTTAATTTTGCATTTGCTGGTAAACAAGTAGAAACAAGAATTTCAGACAATGCTGTCTCCCATCATTTCGGTGTTTCAGAACCACCCTTGATCTCCTTTTCTTTTGCTCCTAAAGATGTGATCTATGTTTCATTTAATATTTAACAAAGATTCACCCAGCTTCATGCTACCCACTGTCAGATGAAAGTCTGCTTGGTCCCACCAAGCATTCCAGCTTTGCCTCACTGTGCTTCGCTGTTTCATCTCTCCCTGACTGCCCTGACAGCTCTTTTTACACTCAGTGCTACAGTGTCATGTCTGAGGTCAGTGCATATTTCATCCCTTCACCTCAGAGCCTGTCTGGGTGATCCATTGTCCTTTTCAATCTTCCAGGGATTTCAGATTGCTTACTGTTCATTTTACCTTACTTACCATGTTAGCAACTGAGTTTTGCCAGTCAGATCTTCATCTAGGTGCTGATCAAAGTGCACCATTTCCCTGTGCACAGCAGTATTTCACTTTGTGGATGGGAGCAGAGGTGCAGAACAAATTTCCCCCTGTCCTTTGCTAGGAGGAAGCTGGAGATCAACATACGGTTTAGCACCATTTTGGTACTATACATAGATTTGAACAGCGCTGCTGAGGACTTTTATCAAACATTGGAACAGGCTGCACAGGGAAGCGGTTGAGTCACCATGCCTGAAGGTATTTAAAAGACAGATAGATGTGGTGATGAGGGACGTGGGTTAGTGGTGGTTTTGGCAGTGTTAGGTTGATGGTTGAACTCGATGATCTTAAGGGTCTCTTCCAACCTAGAAAATTCTGCAATTCTATGACTTACAAGTCTGTGTGTTCCTGGGACTGAACAATGAAAGTACTTCCAGAGCTTAAAACACCTCTCTTTCTATCCTGATCTACAAAACCCCTTTCAGCTCAGCACTGGTGTCTGGACTTACCTTTCTTTCTTGGTTCTACAGCTTTACTCTGATGGAGGGCTGGAGTCTCTAGACTGTGGTCAACAGCAGAAGGTTTATTCTCTGCAGCTGAAGAATCACGTAGAACAAAGATCTGAGCTTGGCATAGGCTTTCTTGATTATTAAAATAATCATTATAATATATATATTATATTTTATATATATATATAATAATTTTAAACTCTGTGGACCGCAGAGCATTTTGGGTCCCTCCCTCCTTCCATCACTCCTCCTCTGAAGCGATGACTTATTTATCGTCTTTTGAGAGGAAACTGAGGCATTGATTCGATAAAGAACAAGATAAAAAAGTAAGAGATATCTGTCTAAGAGCCAGGAAAGCAGAATTTAGACATCTGTATTCAAGAATCTTTTTGAAAAAAGGATTTCTTGACTTGCATATGAGCTTGAAATGTCCTAAACTTAGGTTCTGGTGTCTACAGTTCATTATTCACCTAATCCTGAGCTAATGAGAACTGAAAGCACCAACCATATTAGATGGGACCCAGATGAAATGATCTTGTAGTGCCAATAAGTTTGAGTTTCATGAGGCACTTGAGCCTTCTGTGGGATGGCACTGAGGAGCAGCAGTGACTGCACAGTCAGATCTCATGTGACCAGCTGATAAAAGACAAAAATTAAATGACTTTCCTTTTTTCTTTTCCCAAGACCCTTGTTTTCACAGAAATTGAACTGTCTGGTGGGAAAAAAATCTCTTCCAGGATCATTTCTAGAGGAAGGGAGTTCAAAATAACAAACTTTATTCTCAAATTGGAATGCTTGTTTTATTTATCTTAGTTGCAAAAGACAAAATGAAAAGAAAATGTCACTTCTGAATGAAAGGCTTCTTTTTCCTCTTGTGGCATTAAAAAATCACAACTTAACTCAGCCTTATACACACAGCAACCAAACCAGCTCTGTAAAACTTCTCACCTAATTAAAAAGGGACGTTTCAAATGAGACAGAGTCACGGGTTCATCTGTTTGGGGACAGACAGTCCCAGTGCCCTCCTGCCAAACAACAAGCCTTGGAGAGAGGGCCCTGCCTCACTGCTGTGGAATCTGTTGGGGTCTGACACACAAAAATCTGTTGAAAACTCTCCCCTTTCTCCTTTTCCCATGTATTTTCAGTGGTTACTGTATAGTGACCCCCATGCAAAAGAGAATGGCAGATAGGTGATCGTTAACTGAAGGAATTAGCTTTTACTAAGCAAGGAGACAGAAGGACTGGCTCATAAATCTAGTGTAGGTGGGCAATGTGGGACCTTGGGCCTCAGGTAAGATGATTTTGTGAACTCCCTGCCCTGAGATCCTCTCTTTTCACTGGAATAGTGTGTGCTGGTTAGCTGCAGATGTGTTAAAAGAAAAAAGAGGAGTCGCTAATGGCTGACAATCAACAAACACCGTCTTGAAAACATTCTGCAGCTCCCACCAGTGTTTCTTAGTCTTCTTTTAAGTATAGATATAACAAAGGGTTAGAGTTTGTTAGTCCCAAATATGGAGGCATATACATACACATGTACAAACACAGAAAGAGAATATTTCTATAATGCATAGGTAAGAGTTAAGGTGAGAATGATACAGCACAAAGGGAAGTGCCCCAAAACAATGTTACAGGAAGGAGCATCTCTTGGGCGTGTAACAGGGATTAATCCTTTCTGCTGTTTCTCTATCCATTTTCAGATCATAACTTTATCATTGTCTTGACATGGCTTCACGAAACAAAGCTCTCAGTAAATTATATTGCCATGACCAGGGCTGCCATCTAACTGCCATCTCTGTGATATCCTAAATGGGCAAGTCCCCTCAAGAAGTCATGAGACACAACTGCAGCAAGGGAGATGGAGACATGAGGGGAAACACCCTGCAAGACACTCAGTCGCTGCATAGGTGGGGAAAGAGATGAGCTTCCATGGGCTGAGAATTCCGGGGAAAAGTTGGTCTAAAAGTTCTCATGCTGGAGTAGGAAGAGATGACCTTCTCTGAGCTGAAAGGATGACCCTTAAGTTTTTGGGCTGGTTTTAAAACAAAAGACAAGATTTGCAGTGAAATCAGGAGTTGGCCTGTGAGGCACTGACTTAATTTACTGTCAAGTAAATCAGGTTTAAGCATGGTGGTCAGGTTTTTTTTTTTATTTCCCTCCACCTATGTATTTGCTTCTTTGTGTGAGTTAAGGTTAAGCCGCTCCTCTGGGTTCTTCCTTGCCCTATTTCTTGTAACTCACAAGTTGAGAAGAAGGAGAAGAAGGAAAATAACCTGGATTTACAAATTAATCACGGGGCAGTTATAACTACAACCACATTGAAGGCATGAAAAAGGTGACTGTGACTTATCAGGAGAGATAATTGTTGTAGAGAGAGAAAAGTTTTTTTATTTGTGTAAGCTAAGAGTTTACACGAATGTCGCGTTTGCCTTCACTCAGGCAAGATGAGTGGAACATGAAATGCATGCAGGAAAAGCTTGCGAGAACTGTCAGTGCTAAGAGGAGCTTCTTTTAATAGAAAAGACTCAAAGAGCCTGGCTTGAACTGAAAACTGAGTAGGAGTATGCCTGGTCTACAGACTTTTCCTCTAGACAAGCAGCAGGGAGGAGGAAGAGTTATTTTAGCTGCAGGATAAAGCTGGCACCAGGACAAAGAGCTAAAAACTCATCTCAAATGAATGTTGGCTGGAAATGCAAACATTTCTAAGCATCAAAGCCAAAGGAGGTGTTGGAACAGCCTCTCAAAGCACCCAGCAGGTTTGGGGTGGTACGTGATCCTCTTGTGAACATGACTATGAAAAAACCATAGACTTCAAGGAGAAGAAGACTGTCCAGTCATATGTCTGTCTGAGAAAGATGTCAAAGCCAAATCTCTCTGGAAATGCATTGGAGGAATCCTCAAAAATTTGGGAATTCTCTTTTGTATTGTTTCTGTTCTCTTCCTTTTCATTCTTTATGGATCCCATTCCGTAGTGACATGAATCCTTCCCCAGAGCTGGCTGCTTTTCAGTGCTGGGTGGGAATATGTGAAGGCTAAGAATTTCCTTTGCAAAATGTCCTGGAGATGTGAAAATGCAAATAGGGGTTTATTTGCAGTATGTAAACATTTGGAACTCAGAGTTTCCCCATTCACAACCTCACCTGTGTTTGCAGGAAACAAATATCGCAACAGTGTTTTCACTTATATAACTATATAGTTATAATGTTGCTTTTTCATGTTTTGTTTTTATAATGTAATCTAAAATCCATTTATAAATTGTAAGAATGCTATTAGCAACGGCAGCAGTAAAACCCTCTTATTTGTGTAAGTGTAGGTGAACCTTTTCCTGCTGCTCAGAAGCACAGTGTTTCTTTGGGGAGTATCGAAATAAGTCTCAGCACACTCTCTAACTAGCAAACTTAAACAAATTCTGCAAACTGAACAGTTTTAAAGTTCCTCCAAGGAAGATAACAGCTAAAGTGACTCTCATTTAAGGTGACTCATCTGCACGCTAGACCTGCATTGCCCCAAAGAACAGGAGTCCAATCTATGGAAGGTGGAGATGATTAACACACTGGCCTGTTTCCATAGATAAATTGGCTTTTCAATCGCCGTCCTTATGGAAGGATAAGAAGTCTTTTGCAATTCCTCAGATTGGCTTGTTAAGCCCCTGCAAGAGCTAAAACAGTAAACCCTGGACAGTTAAAAGATAGGGTGGAAGGAGCAAGAGTCACTCAGCGTGTGAAAAACCTGAGTAATTTGGTTGTCATTGTCTTCTGTGCAAAGACTGCATCAACCACTGTTATTCAAAAATATGTTCACAGGAAGGGGAAGAAAATTTATATTCTTAAACCTACTTGCTGTTTACTGAGGGGAAAACAAATATTATGGATAGGGTTTTCATCACCCAAAGCTTCGCGTTCATCATCAGGAAAAAAGGGAAGGAAAAAAGCAGAGACGCTTTGTCTGTTCTTTCTATTTAGGGTGTACAATTCTGAGGTGGATGAATGACTCCTGCAATGTGGTATAAAATAGCTACTGCAATGAGGTCCTTTGCTATCGTACCTGCTGCAGGAAATCATATTACATTCCCTATTTGCAAGTAAGAAATAACAACGTGACCAAACTCTCTAGAAAATGTCTTTTGCACAATACTAAATAAGAGGGATCCTGCCTCACCTACAACTGCAAAGCACTGCTGCAAGAAATAATAAACATTCAAGGATGAAAAATACCTTTTTTTCACCAAATGAAAGCTTTAATGCAAACAGTTCATATCTGTCTGAACTCTTCAAGTTGCAATTAAAACTGGGAAAGCCTGAGAACTGGATTTAAAAGATTTTGGAAAGAGAGAATTTTCAATTTTAAAAAGTGAGCATCTTTTATTTTTGGCAGCTATATCCAAAAGCCTACTTTGTTTTTCCAACACCTGAAGACATTCCAGGTGAAAAATGTAAGGAGTAATGGATTTTTTTTTTGATGGAAAATCAGGAAGTCTATGTAAAGAAATACTGAAGTATAATTGAATTCCTTCCAAATCAAATTCATTCAGCTTTTCTCCCTCTTGCTCTCTCTTTTTCTTTTTTTTTTTTTTTTAAATCCTGAATCCTTTTGAAATGGGGAAACCTCCAGAAATATAAGATGGATTTGCATATCCCTTCTTTTGTGTATTTGCAAAACCCAAATCTAGCTGTCAAGCATTAAAAGCAACAAATTAGTAAAGAAAATAAGCCAACGTTCTTTCTACTCTCTATAGAAATAAATCCTTAAGATTTGAAATGGAAATCTGTGGTAACACTTGCTGTAAATATAAGTACAGGGCAGTGAACATAAAAGAAGACTTAGATATAATCCACCATGTGCACAATGACAGGTCTCCCTTGCAAGCCATTCATGCTAAGCAAAACCAGCCGTAACTGTAGCTCACCATAAAGGCAGTGACACCCTGACATATGTTAAAATGCTCTGTAATACAACACAGTGTAAATACAGAGACATACTGAATAGCCAAGGCACCAGATATTATAAAATCCTCTTCTCTTAGAGTTCTACATTAATTCTGTAATGAGGAGCCTCGTAGCAATGAATAACGTTTCTATAAAGACATGAGCGCTGCTGTGGCACACCGAACCATGACCTGTGCTGCATTTTTCCAGAATAACAACTGCTAATTCAACAGAATTTATGGAAAAAAGTTGAATTCAGAGGTTCCACTAGTTTTTAAAAAGATGTCTGCTTCTGACAAGGTTGGAGCGTATAAATCAAATGGAAGGTGAGCCGTATCGCATGGAGGCTTTAAATGTTTAGAGTGCCAACTCACAAACACACACACAGACACACAAGACAGTGCATGTGCACATAGCACAACATTTCTAACCTTCCAAAATTCCATTTGGGGAGATTCCCAGATTCAGACAGGTTCAGACACTCATCCCCACACACAAACACATACATTTGGCATCTGGAAAAGGGTAGATTTAGATTAGATATTAGGAAGAAATTTTTTACTATGAGGGTGGTGAGACACTGGTCCAGGTTGCCCAGAGAAGTTGTGGCTGTCCCATCCCTGGAGGTGTTCAAGGCCAGGTTGGATGGGGCTTTGAGCAACCTGGTCTGGTGGGAGGTGTCCCTGCCCATGGCAGTGGGGGGTGAAATTAGATGATCTTCAAGGTGCCTTCCAACACAAATCATTCTATGCTTCTATGATTCTGTATCTGCAGCTGTTTGAAAACCCCATGATTACTCATGCGCACAAGCCAGGCCACAAGTTTACACGAAATCACGGGCAGGAGAACCCATATGTGTGTCCACACATGCACACACATACTAACAGGCACGTAGACCCCACAGATTGCCTCCAATCCATGCCACTCCAGACCACCACAAAACCCAAGGGCTGACTCTTCTCTCAGTGGTAAAAGTGAGGAGCAACACTGGAACAGCCAATGCTGCTACACAAAGAACTTTTCAGCAAACTGGAGTGGGAAACTGGGATAGTGATGGCCACATCTTTAAAATTCCTGAGAACCAGCATCAAGAAAAACTCATGTATTTAATTGTAACAGAGCCTGCAGGAAAAACCAAAACTGCATGGAAAATGGTCGCAACGTTTCTTTATTTTTCTTGTAGAACATTTCAGGGTTTCTTCAGACTGGCACATTTTTCAGCTGGAATGTAAAAATTTGAGGGCTTTGGTAGAATGAAAAATGTCAAGTGAAGGTTTGGGATTGGAGTGAAGGGGAAGGAGGGTTGTTTGTTTTGTTTATTAAAAAAGACAAATCCCCTGAAAGAAGACATTTCTCATAGAAATATCACTTCTTCAAAACCATCAAAAGAACCTATTTTTCCTGAGGTGAACGTTGAGATCAGCCTGTAACTGAGTTTGAACAGCAAGTGCAAGATCCACTTGAGCCACAGGAGGTTCACCTGCCCACCTTCCTTTTACCCCTTAGGCTGAAATGACACTTTGCCTAAGCTGTTGGCTTTCCCTCAGCTCACCCTGACTCATGCATCAGCTTCTCTGCAGCTGTGCCTGGACCTTCCACATTTCTTTAGTCCAGTTGTACAACCTGTCTCCTGCTGCAGCCTCCGTGCACCTCATCCGACTGCCCACTGGAGAGAAAAGGCAGCAGGAATGGCCGTTTTCTGGATGTGTCAGCTCTCCCCTTCTCATATTGTACCAACATGATGCATAGCTTCTCCTCTCTACGGTTGCAACACACAGGATGCTCTTATGATATTAAAAGTAGGCATTATGGTTTCATACACTTCCAGAAGCTTCACCCTGCTTCTGGAAATGGGGAAAGGATCTCTTCCTCCTGGGGGTTGTCCCCATCTCCTTATCTTCTGTGTCTTCATACCTTCTCCATGTTTACCTCCTTGCAGAGGATGAGAGGGCAAAAGTACTTGCTTAACACTGACCTGATAATGTCTGGCTTCCACTTCCAGTTACTGGATATTGCACAGTCTTTGCTATTAGAGAGCTACTTGCTATTCAAACCCTGTTCCCCAGAGACTTTTCTCTGCACACACTGATCGAGTCAGTTCTCAACCTTCTCCTCAGAGCAGAAAGCAGCCCGAACTGTCTCGAGATGTTTATTTGTAATGCATGAGGCTGAGGTTAAGAGCAGATAACATCCTATTTAATTCTAATGCCACCAATGTGGAGTTCACCCAGTTTTGCTGGCCTGGAACACCAAAAATGGACATTATCCCCTTTTCTCTTTTCATCACCGAAAAGGTGATGAAAGGTGGCTGCAATATCCTTCCTGATTTTCTCTGAATCCTTGAATGCCTGCCAGTAGCCGTCACAACAATTGTGGTTGTGATCCCATCTGAGCAACAGAGAGAAGTCAGAGCACCAAGTTTTGTTTTCCCACTCTTCCCTGAACCTGGCAGTGAGACAACTGAGTACAGGTTGTGCAAACAAATGAATCACACTTTCTAGGATGGTCTAGGATTAATCAGGATGGGATGCTTAGTTAATCAGTTCAGCCAGTGTTGAATGCAGTCTGGTGTGTAACATGAAATGAAGGTACGCTATGACATAAAATATTGCCACAAAATAGACTACATTCCAGTCCAGTCCACATCAGTCTAATTTAGTACACTGCAACACAATTGAATGCAAAACAGTTTGTTACAACATGATATGACCTGACATACTGATCTAACGTACAATGCACAATACAATATATATTTCTATTTAAGCTTGAGTAAAATAGCAGGTTTCCCAATTTCACTTCCGAACCTGTGTTGCTGGAATTTCACCTTTATGTATAAGAAGAAATAGCCAAGATGAAAAGTGCTTCAAGACTATGGAAAAAATTTCATGGGGACTGTCCAAGTGACGATATATGGCAAAACGAGTTCCAGAGTGCAGCTGCAGACATCACTGTCATGCATGCATCACACCCATTTCCTTGACCTGCTGTCAACACCTTCCACTTCTTGATCATATGGAAGACAATTTCAAACCTCCATGCCCCATAAGCTCTGAAAATGCCAAGGATATCCAGAAAAGCTGACATGGTCCACTTGCGTAGGATAAAATGGCAGAGGGAAAGGTATTTAAAAATTACAGCAGAAGTTGTGGGGGAAGGGGAGTCTTGCAAGGACTGGAACAGATTCCTCTTCTGGCTGCTAATTAGGATTTAAAAAATCTCAGTGTGTTAATGAAGAGCAGTCATGTTGAAATGTCGCTTGTGCACATTGTCATTCTTGACAATGACTATCTTTCTGCTGAGGGTTATTATGGGATATTAATGTGAAGTGTCTGAAAATCACACTGGAAGAGAAATTCTCTCATTGAAACTGGAGAGTGAGAAGGAGTTTTCTGAATGGTGAAAATATTAAAATTGTGTTGAATACCTAAACAGGCTACAAAGAGAAAAAAAAAAAAGGAAGAAGTAATTGGAAGTAAGTGTAAGATTAAGAGGTAGTATGAACCATCATCCCAGGAACTGTCATAACACCTGCTTCACTAGCGACATTGTCCTTGTCTCTAATGCTTTTTCTCCAACACCTGCCCCTTTTGCTTTAATGTGGAAAAAGGATAAACTGATTGCATTTAAACCCTAGTGTGGTTGGCTTTGACACATTAATTGCCTCCCTCCATGTCCTGAAAGCATAGCTTTGCTGTCTGCAAGGATCTCCCTTCAAGGAGCTGCATTTAAAGCATGATATATATACTAAGTTTAGTGGGATTTTAATGGGAAGGTGTCATTCTGAAATGCTCTGGGCTAATCAGAATCGATGCTTTGGACCGTGTCTTCAGTTTAACCAGGGTCATTTTATCTGCTCTTGAGATAGGTGCCAAAAGTCTAGCAAGAGTCTGCCAGAGATCTGGGGACTGATGGCCCAGACTTTTCATTTTATATCACCAAAGGGCTACTAAAAAAATCTATAGTCCTTTGAACGACCAGCCCATGCTATCAAAAAGTTATCTGGAGGTGAGACACAAGAACGAATTTCCAAGGCTACAGCAAGTGTCCTGCAGGCTATATTAACAGCTCACAAAAATCCTAGGCAATAAATATGTAAAAGGGAGCACTCAGATGTGACATTTGTGGTGGGAATTACTAAAAGAAGCAGACAATAAAATAGTCTTCAGGTATGTAAAAGCCTTTTGCTGGGACCAAGGGAACAGTCCAGAGTGCAGGTCCATGGGGGATGGCCCAGGAAATGAAAGACTTCACATTCAAGGACTGGAAATAAGCTTGGAAATTATCAAAATATTTTCATCAGCATGGCTAATGAAGCACAGAGAATTGATTGCTGGAAAGGGTGGGAAGTGCTTAGTGTGGGAAGGATAACAGCACGTCCTACACAAGTGAATCAGGGTGGACCTAGGTGGACTTGACCATGCTTCACAGCAAAGTCTGGAATAACTGACCTCAGGAAATCCTTTCCATCTATGTGAATTTATTATCAAATTCTAGCTTTGATTTCCCAGGGGCTTTGATCACTCTCAGTCATCTGAAATACTTTTCCATGCTGTACCCCTGAAAGCAGAGAGATTTAATTCCCTCCTTCCCGATGAAGAACTGATAAGTGCAGAAGTTCATACTGACACTCAGCAAGGCCCATTTTCCTCACCAAAACTTGTGATGTTACTTAATTATTTTTTTTTGTCAGTTGAGGCTCTGGATTATGGATTTTCCCCTCAGGCTGTTGTTCTTGTTCAGGCAGAGGAATCCAGTCCAAAGTTCCTGTAAGTATGCGCAATACATATGAAAGCAGACCAATCACAGGGGTGTAATATAGCTAAAATGTGTCATATTTTTAGCTCTCTCAGCCTAAGAAATCAATAACCCATATCTGGAAAATGCTAAGATGGCTTCCTTCCATTAACAAATGGTTGGTGCTTGTTACAGGTACAATATTTTAAGCTAGCTCATCCATCATCAGGAAGGTTTCTATCACCTGCTCTCTCTCCCTCTCAGGAGTGTTAACATTTCCTAGTATCTGTACTTACAATTTTTGGCAGTCGGGGTTAACTGCCTTCAGCTCAGCCTGAAATTCTCCTCTGTAAGTAACTAGAAAAATTGTGAAGTTTCCAAACAGCAATCATTTTGCATTTCTCATTTTCTTAAACCTGGCAGTGGGCAAGTAACTCCCCCTCTCTATCTCCCTCAAAGATGTTAAGAATAAATTTTTTTATGTTTTGGGGTTCTTTTTTTTTTTTTTAATTAACAGTGGAAAAAAATAATTCAGGGAATGTAATTTCTTGTATGCTGAGTTTCTTCCAAAGAGCAATTTAACATGAGTTTCTCAGTTTGTATGCACATCTATTCATATCTTTCTGTTCCCTTTTGAACTCTACTGGGAGAAATCTGTGCCTATATTGATTGCACCATGGCAGTTTTCTACTTTGGGAATTCCCTGAAATGACATAATGGTATAAAAGCACTAAACACATTGTTCTTGTCCCACAGAGCAAGAGAGACACCTGCAAGCAGGTGGGATTCCCTGTTTACTGTAGCATTTATTAGCTGGCACATTTCCTGGACTGTCTATGTTTAATTCAGGCTGTTCTGCTTCAATTCACTGGCAAAAACCAGAGAAGCCCATAAAGCATCAAGCCACTAAGAGAAATATAGACGCT
Source organism: Limnodromus scolopaceus (assembly GCA_028565335.1). Lineage (NCBI taxonomy): Eukaryota > Metazoa > Chordata > Aves > Charadriiformes > Scolopacidae > Limnodromus > Limnodromus scolopaceus. The sequence goes on along the minus strand of JAOXNO010000013.1, from coordinate 157,521,829 downwards.
CATTTTCTGTAAGCAGCCACTCCTTTATGTGTGTCTTTGGGTGGACTGAGCACTGTGAAAGCAACCAAATGCATGTCAAGTTGGTAAACCGAGGCATCTTGAGGTAGACCAGTTACCATGGTCATATGTTTTGCGCTGCTGTGCAGACAGCCAGAATTGCCACTCAGTGATAGCACCCCAACGGCGTCAATGACATACAAAGAAGAAGAAACAGAATCAGGATCACTAAAAATAGCAGCCTCCTTCAAATGCCAGGTTTCTTTTCTTTGTAGGAAGGACACAGCAAGTCTCCAAAGTCATCCTTCTTAGTCTTCTGTGCAAAACAACCAGTTGGATATTTATGTTTGTTTTGATAGACCACTGAAGGAAGAAAAAGAAGCTGGAGTAGAAACCCTGCTGCCTGTTTTGGCAGAGGTTAGAGAGATACAACAATATAAGAGCATAAGAAATAGATGCTTCTTTGAGCATGCTATATCATTATGTGTTGTGTGAACTACTTGTGGATATAGTCTTCGATTTTTAAAATAAAGTACTGTTAGCCTTCAAAAAGCATGACCTTTCTTCCTTGTAGTTAGAAGATGTTACAACAATTAGGTTAGAGAAGGTTAGTTCTTTGAACGCTATTTGTACTGCCTGAGACCAATCTAGGCTACGAACAGCTCCACAGAATATTTTGTGTGAGCTCAATATAGGGAGGTGCACATAAGCGTAAATATTGGCCTGTGGTGGTCCATCCTGATTCATTCTGGGATGCTTTGGCCTGTTCCAACTAGAGTTCTCTCAAAACAGATCCAAGATGGGGTTTACAGAACTGCACAGTCTAAGGACTACGTCCAGTAGATGTTTTGGATATAGTTGCCTTCTTTTGGGAGCACTTGGGAATACACATATGAGCTCATCTGAGAAGTGTCCTTAGGGACTGAGGAAGAATCCTGGTAGACACAACCTTTTGTTCAGATGTACAGATACTCTCCCCCTTTCCACATATGTGTCCTCCCTATGCACCATTCTCTAGCAAATGATTTGGTCATTTAACGTGGACTGGATATGGCTTGTGTGCCACCATGTTTTACATGGTTTTCAGCCATTCTTGCTAGTCTGTTTGCAGGGATACTATCACCATCAAAGAACAATATGTTAGTTTACATAGAGAGATCTCATTTAAAGGAATGCAGGTGGTGGATTAGCCTAACTCTGCTATTAGCAGATGAAGAGATAGGAAGAGAGGAGGGGAGGAGGGAAGGAAGGAGGGAAGGAAGGAAGGAAGAGAGGAGGGGAAAGGAAAGGAAAGGAAAGGAAAGGAAAGGAAAGGAAAGGAAAGGAAGGAAGGAAGGAAGGAAGGAAGGAAGGAAGGAAGGAAGGAAGGAAGGAAGGAAGGAAGGAAGGAAGGAAGGGAAAGGAAGAGAGAGAGAAAGAAAGAGACATAAAAGATTTATGGATAAAGTGAAAGGTTGTCTCTATAATACTGTGGGAACTAAAGCAATTACTCCAGTGAATCATTATTTTTGCATTAGACCAAAGGGCAGATTTCACCTGCTGGTGTCTCACAGGGGCTGGAGCATGTAACAGATGAGTCTCTACTACAACAGAAAAGAAATTAGAAAAAGAAAAAGCAAAGCTCACAAAATCTACCAATTAAGAGTCAACACAAAGTACCAAGCTATTCAAATGATTGGGGACCCATGGAGATATTTGTATAAATAAACTCATAAATATATACCTGTTTCTACAGACTTTTAGGTGCAGTCTAGTAGCTGTATCTGCAGTATCTCTGTAGACTTTTCCAGCTATCCTCCAATTTTCCCTTCTCCACAATGCTGAGAGCTACCCTTGAGCTACCAAAACTGGATTCCTACCCTGCCACTTACTTAAAAAACCTGTACACCTCCTGTTTTGCCCCTTGATTCACAGTTATAAAGAGCAGCCTTGGAATGGTTGACTTAAATTGTCATAGACAGATATCACTCATTCTGGTAACATCTCAGAGCATGAAACCTGTCTGGCTGAGCAAGGAGAGGCAAAGTGCTGACCATCGCTAGAACATGGTAGAACTGGTGACAAGATAGCTGGAAGAGAGACCTTTCAGTGATGATGTGGTGGGGTCTAGCATCAGACAGAGTTTTGAAGTGGAACTTTCCCAAACTGGAATTAAAGTGAGCACTCTTTGACAATTAGTCAAACGAACTGGTTTGCTTCCAGCTTCTCTGCCCAAAACTTTCTAAGGAGCATAAGTACCATGAACAAAGGAACACAAGAATTGCTCTTTCACACCAGGGACTCATAACCTTCTTTACCATAACAGCCAGCAAGCTTTTCAGAACAGAAATTTTGCATAGTGTTGCTATAGTGGCTTTTGTTTGTTAGACACCTAAAAATTAATCTCAGTTTTAACTCTCTATGTACTGGTTTATATCCCCACAGCTTTGGCTTATTCACTCTCATGCAGGCTGTTGTACCATCCTTTGTCCTCATCAATGGGTTTTTTTGCCATCATTTGCCAAGTACTATTCCATGTTTTTGCAGAATACCTAGTGATTAACACACCACAGGTTGGACAACTGATCTACCAGTCATCCAGACATATGAACTATCTACTGTTACATTCATAAACATGTGCTGTATCCTCAATATGCAGCTATGTTTCTACTAGCATTTCAAAAAAGAGACTAGAGACTTGTCTTTCATCTTAGAGACATGTCTGTCGAAGAAAATGTGGTTCTTAGTCCTCCATTGAATAGAACCAAGATTAGTTGTCATAGCTTTTCTCTCCTACCCTTTGACTGGCAGAGTGTAAAATAGGATTTGTTATCCTTATTTGAAGAGGTAAATGATTTTACTCATCCTTTTGAGTTAGCAAAGAGAAAAACCGTGATATTGTTAGTATCTGAGTTAATGAAGCTTATTTCCCTAAATAGTCCAGGCTTGTTGATCTTGAAGCATGTGGAAATGCAACATCTGAGAACCTTTGAGATCTCTGCTCTTTTGCAGGGTGGGTTTTAGTTCAGGCAATGAGTTCAAAAGTTACTGGGACAACATACAGAAAGGGCAAGAGGCACTGACACAGGATGACCATGTCAACCCATAGCAAATCCAGCTCAAAACCACTTCAAAATACATGATACCTTCACGAATGGGCTTAAGGGACATCCTTGAATCAGGCTATGAGCAAAGCCTCCTGCTCTCTCTGCCTGTCTTCCACCAGCTTATCTGAGCTGTGGTTTGCAGTCCTTGATTGAGTGTCTGAGACTGTGGTAACAAAATACTGGAGGGGTTTGGGTCTAGATCAAAACATCCATAATCTGATGTCCTAATGTATATGCCAACCACAGCTACTGGAGATCTTGTCAGTACAGACAGCAATGCCTGGAGCTTTAGGTGGGGTTGTCCAAGAGCCCTCTATATTCAACATAAAAAGAACCTCTTCAGTGGGTCATTCAGCCTCTCTTGAATTCAACTCATCAAGCCCTTGGAGTCTGTAATCTATCCAAATTATTCTGATTGGAATGTATGCCATTTTAGTTACAAAAGCATCCAGACTTGGAGCAAAGCCCCACTGCAGTAAGTACTGAACGAACAGATTGTTCCTGCAGAAAGCAGTTTGCAAACAGTGTTAAAAGACACAGACAAGCAGACAGCCATGTTAACACGAAAACCAGTAAACCAGTGGTCTCAGCTCACAACCAATTCCCCCTCTTGTACAGTTTTCTACAGCCATTGGCCATGATGACCGTTAAGTCCCCTCACTGAAATTCAAATGATGCCAGGTCTTTAGCAAGAAGATGCAAACATTCTTGTGAATGGTAGATGTGGGGCATTGCTTCAGCTCTAAAATGTTGACAGGAGTCTGAAATAGATTTGTGACAAAGGAAGAGGTTTAATAACATTTCCTAAAGCCATGTTAGACTTCCTAATATTGGCTTTTGAAACTCTGGTTGCTGGTATCAGCATCCAGCAGGTCAAAGCTTTAGTGAGATCTTGGCCAAAGACATCCTGTGGTGGGGAGTTTCACAGCCAAGTTACTGAACATGTGAAAAAGCAATTTTTTCATTATAACTCTCTAAAAAAATAGGTGGTTGCCAAGATCATCTAATTCCTCCTTTGTGTATCCATTTTACATTTGAATCTTTTAATGGCTTTTACTGTTCTCATGTTTATTTAGTGGGGGAGGAAGGGGAAAGACATGCAAAGACTGCATGTTGTGATCTTCTAAAATGCAAAATGTTTCCTCAGAGAGGAAGGTGAAGTCTATTCTCCATGTCTATCAGGGATAGGGGAGGATATCCTGAATTTAAATTCCAGCCACTGAAATTATGGTTCAATATCAAGAAAACACAACTAATGCAGAGAATGATGAAGTAATTAAGGGGAACACCATTTCAGCACCATATCATATTTGATAGTCCAGCTCACCAGTTTTTTTGCAGCTATGCCAGTTTATACCACTATGGAGTCTTCTTCCATGTGAAAACATGGAAATGTTTTGTTCAAGTAAAGACAGGAAACCTCACTGCATGGAGCTGGGAGGCAGACTAATTTTTGACGTATCCCACCAAGAGGTCACAGACTTAAAAAGAAAAAGGAAAGACAAAGGATAAGGGCTGGAGTCGATTTTTCACCATGGGATAGAATAACAAGAGTGGTTTATTCTCTCTGAGTGTTTATATAAAAGACCTGCTGGGTTTTATGCCATCTCATATATAACAAGAAAGGTACCTGTGCCTCCCTTCACCCCCAGAATTGAGGGTCTCAGACAGAGGAAGGGTTGGGAAATTGAAGGGGCAGGATATTTCTCTTGGTTTTTTTTTTTTTTTTTAAATGCCCTGTTAAAGAGAAATTTCTGATTCACATTTTTTGTGGGGAAAGATTCCTGTATCAGGATATAATCTCTTTGCTATTGTCCCAATTCTTTTGCTAGCCAAAACTATCACCACCATAATTTAGCTTTCAGCTTCATCATATTGTCCTCTTACCTTCTGCCATATTGCAACATTTTCCAGAATGCAACTCCTCCTGTCAATGCTTTGAGCCTTCAGAACGTCATCAAAGGGTGCTGCAGTGCAGATGTCAAAGCCTGCGTGTCAAACCTGGAGCTTTGGGTTTATTTGGGCTTACTGGACCTATCACCTCTATCTCTGTGAACTCCAGGGCATCAGGCTTCTATTCTCAAGGGCACCTATGTCTTAGCAAAGTGTTTAGAGTATTTAAGGATTGATTTGATGATACCTTTCTGGATTTATTAAATAAAGTGTTCTTCTACTCTACAAGGCTCAGTCATATGGAGCTTGTCAGAGTCCACCTGATAGGTTGGCCCTGGAAACCACTTTCCCTTCAGCACTGATGCCACTTGCAGGCCCACTTTCATATATAATAATCATAATTTTTGAAGTACTGGCCTTTAGTCTTTCCAAGACTTAGTTCCTTATACCCATGAAGAGGCAAAAGGGTCTTTCCTTTGCTTCTCCCACTAGCACAGTTTGTAAACTTTCTGCTTTCCCAAGATATCTTTGCCCAGTAACTATATTTCTAGGACATCTAGCAAGGAGTAGATGTTTCAAGGCCAGGTTGGATGGGGCGTTGGGCAACCTGGTCTAGTGGGAGGTGTTCCTGCTCATGGCCGAGGGATTGGAACTAGAGGGTCTTGAAAGTCCCTTCTAACCTGAACCATTCTGTGATTCTATGACTGTTACATCTCTGGCTTGGAAAGTCCCTGAACTTAAAATTGGTGGATACTGGTCATATATTACTCCTATTTTTGTTCAGTGCTTATGTTTTTCCCTGGAAATCTGTGATTGCTCGTTGGACCCTGGAGACAGGATACCGTACCCAGATGAGCCCAGTATGATGACTCATGTTCTGTAGTACCCTGACCTTGGAAAACATGCTTGAGAGACATGTTAACTAACATAATAACAATGATACAAGGTGCATATATAATACTCACATGCACACACACAGGAACATTCAAGTTCAACTTTGAAATAGTTCCCAATGGGCAGTGAAAAAGAACTCATGCTCTGATTTATTCTCATGCCTTATTCCTTTTCATCTCCATTCATCAAGACTTGAATGGGACACCAGCTTTAATAGATGCTAATTAGCAATATAAACCATCCACCATGCAAATCAATAGCAGAATAATACCGAAAAAAGCTGTGCCATAATAACAGTTGGGTCCAATGATTGAAAGGGGAAAAATGCAGTTGGATTTTTAATACTTGAGTGCAATTAAGAAAGAAAGGAAAAATGATTATTTTCCTCATGTGAATTATAAGCAATTAAGCAGGGCATATAATAAACCTTGGGACTGAAATCACTTTGGCTTTCTTGTGTCAGCTCCTCTACTCCACACTGTGTTTCAGGGGGCTGCAGTAGCTGAAACACAGTTGGGTATGTTTATAGTCAGCTCTTGTTTGATTATGCGTTCGGATCGGAAAGCACAGCTCTGACTAGCACAGATTTACTACAAGGAGAACAGGAAACAGGAGACGCATTCTGGATTCAGCTCATGGCCATCATTTCAGTGGGTGCAGATGTTTTGCTTTTGCTTGGAGGATTGGTATGTGGTAATTGGGTAAAGAATGGTAATTAGTTAGTGCGTGTAGGAGGTGATTTGTCCGGACACCACCACGGAGAGCTAAGGGAGAAGGTCACATAAGGCAGAGAGGCTTGAGCAGACCATATGAATCCCTCTTAATTGGCTGGACAACTGGTTCAGTGCAGCAAGGCCTGCACTGTAAACACCTAAAATTTGTGATATCTTTTTCCCCTCTCAAATTCTTTCTGCTCACGTGAGTGGAAGTATTGTCACCCACTTGAAAAACAGGCATTTTCCGGGGAAAATGAACATACTCTGAGATTAGATGTGCATATCAGACCGTATGATGGTGTTGCACATGTGTAGCCTGTCCCGTGACTGAATATAGACGAACAACATGAAGGAAACAGCTGCCTTTTGATACGAAGTTTCATACGGGCATTTTTGTGGCTGTGGGATGATGGGGTAGTTGTGGATGGTGGGTTGCTCCTACCACAGCCTGATGCAAAGGGGTGATACAACCTGAATCTGGCCTAAATCTAAGTTCCATCACATGGCTGAGGCCATTGAGAAAGTGGCAGGGAGCATGCTATGGCAGAGATTATTTTTTCCTAAAGTTGGACTGGACTCAGACGGAAGAGGTTGGCAAATCCTATCTCTCAACAGAGGACAGAGAAAACAGAGGCATCTGCTGTCCTGAGATTTTCTGTAGAGTCAACAGGAACAGAAGTGAAGAGCTGGAGATATCACTGTTTAGGAGCAAGGTTCACCTTGCAATTTTCTCACAAGAGCTGAATTTGTAGATAGGAGTGATTTTCTTCCTCCAGCGTTACCTGTAGTCAGCTACTGGATGCCATTATATTGGAAGAACACTGTTAACGTCTTTGTGGTTTAAAGAGGTTGTCACTGTCTTCAGGGGAGCAGAACCAGGCTTGTTGGCCGCTATGGGGATCTGACTTTCTGAGAAATACGTTCTCAAGTATTGTCTCGATGCCCAATGTCTTAAGTTTTAAATGAACATTTCATGCTGTATGCTAACTACATCACTTTAAGTGAGAAAATCAGACCATGAATTGAACTTCATTTGGACACAAGGCTGTCCTAAGTCTTTTGGTTCGAGAGGGAACACCTCTTTCAGTGTATTTTGATTTAATTCAAGGTGCTGGCCATGCTGCATGAATCAGCAGCTGGCTTCATCTTGACTTCAGGAAACCCACAAAATTACTATGAATCCAAATGTTAAAGCTGATCAGAAAAGGTTTTTCTGTGAAGCATTTCAAGGTGATGTCCATTTGAAAGGTGTTGGAACAAGCATAGTTCATGTGTCTGTCTGTTTGTCTGTCTATCTACCTACTTATTTATGCAGCTGTTTTTCCTCAAGACCTTCAGAAAGCCTTCTGGAACACTTTGCATCAGCTTGGTGCGGGGAACCTCATGTGTCATACCACCAGAAAAAAAATATCCCCCCCCAATACAGCCTTTTGCCACCCAGATTTGGCAAATATGATATTAATTTCCTATAAAACTCCCTGTGAAAAACACCAGTTCCCTATGTATGTGTGTGTATATATATGTTTGTGTGTGCATAAATATATGTATTTTGTGCGTGTATATATATATATATACACATACATACATATATATATATATAAAGTCATTAAGGCAGTGAACAAAATTTTTGGGAGGATGACTTCCTCTTGCAGTGACTGTTGCTCTGAGGAGTTTGACCAATTCATTCTCTGCCATTAACTCCCTAATATTTGGCCTTCATGGTCCTGTTTCTGATGTGTCTCTAAAAGGGATTCAGTGTGTCCAGAGGAGCTTTTGGATCCCTTCTGCCTTCCCCAAGCATCAGAGTGGGCTCCAGCCGCAAGTCTTTTACCATATAATCCTTTTTTATTAAAAATAAGACTACAGATGGCATTGCTTTCCAAGTCAGCCACTGAAATCCAGAACTGTTTTTTTTTTTAATCATTTCTATTTTTAAAAAAAAGGATGATGAATTATGATCAGATATTCTGAAAAAAAACCTCACCAGATATTTCTGGAAAAGGCCAGAGTTCTCCATGAAAAGATAAAGTGTTTAAAAAGGCCATTATATAATAGAAATGTCTACAGTGGAATACATTAAAATCTTAAGCAATTCAGGCTATACTTTCTTTCGCTTCCCACTGCTCCTAATAATACTCTTTGTTCCACTCTAAACCAATCTTTCTCATTCTTTGTTGTTTTTGCATTCTGCAAATGCTTGTAGACAGTTCTGGTCCCCTTAGTCATAGATTAGACAAATTGTGCATATTGTTTCCTTTTAATCTCGTCTCCCTCCTGACTTTTTAAATACTTCTAGTTGTTCTACACCATCCTCTGCAGTTTACCAATACTTGCTTGATATTTTGATGTGCAGAACTAGCACGATTCCACAGTGAGAGTTGGATGACACCAGTACACTCAGTCTTCTCTGTTCAGCAGCAGTTTTGGGAGAAGAATCTCATTGCCTGTTGCACCAGAACATATGATTTTGAGAAAGCTATTGCAAATAAATCTCTAATTAGAGACAAGGCTCGGGGCATGGGGGATTCCTGGCAAAGGGTTGGCGTTGGAGTGAGGAGATCTGCAAGGGAGGGATCAATGGATTGATCTGGCCTCTCTCTTTGAAACTGGGTAGGTGAGGTGTGTCTGGATGTGTCATCAGGTAAGAAGGAAGGGACAACAACAGTATTCCTGCTCTAACCTGACCATGACATCAAGACAGCATTCACGTTTTTGTATTCGCAGTTGGACTTGGGGTCTTGCAAGCAGCCAACAGCCTTTCCTTCCACAAATTTATGTCCTTGGCTCAAAGGAATACTTCCTTTTTTTCTTTTTTTTTGTTAAACCTAAAGCTTGAAATTCACCTCTCTCCTGACTACCACTAGGCTCTTTTTTTCCCCCTTACCCTCAGCACAGGTCCTTTGGTCATGCTGTCTAATGGGACGTGCACATCTGAGACTGCACAAAGTGCTGCTGCATTGTATTTCTTAAGAAAGTAGAGATGAGATGATTCATCTGGTCCAGTTTCTTTGCCTTTCAAGACAAACTGTTCTTCCTGCTCCTTTTAGGAAGCGGTGACTGCCTTTGTTTGCTGGACTCCCCTCTTTGTCTGGGAGGTGCAGGGTTCTCAAGAACTTGCTACTGGACTTTTAAAGGAATGGTGAAAAAAAGCCGGGACCTGGGATTTCATTGCGATGGTGATAAGCTATGACCAAAAAGGAGCTTGTGACTCTAAGAACTATCTAAAAGTGGTCACTTCTCAGCTGGCTACCACTTTTCACCTGAGACACAGCAGCTGGCTGGGTGAACACTGGTTGTCCTTTAAATGGGAAAGAAAACCTTCAGTATGACTTAAATTGCCTACTTATATTTTCCTTTCCAACAGACAGCGTGTACATGTGGCCGCCTTTCACATCTCAGTTTAGCCAAGTAAATGCATATAATGTTTGCAATCACTGTAACATTGCTCTGATTGTACCTAGACAAAGTGAAATGACGCAGCTCACTCACTTGGCTCGAAAAACCACACAGTTCTTTTAATAACCCCCTGTTTTCTGGCAGTTGAGTGAGCTAAATGAGATCACCAAGGGGACTGGAGAGCACCTTTACTGATTCAAAAGAGTCTGTAAGAGCAGAGGGAGGAAGCAGGGGGACGTGGAAGGTTGCAGGACCTTTTTTGGAGACTGAGAGCTGATAAATTGCCTCAGGCCATCTCATCCAACTGAGCCCAAAGGAAATGAAGCAGTTTCCACTGATAGCTGCTGCTCTGAGACATGAGGATAACATTTGCACTACCAGCAACGCACTAACACTGCAGTGCTGTATAAAAGACTATCTGTAAAAGACATAATCTCAAAGAATTTGCAGCATAAAAGTTATGAAGTCACAGATGCATTAGAAAAAAGAAAATTAAAAAATGGTTGTTCTGACTTTAATTCCTGCAGCTGCTGTATTTTTGCCTTGTTGCTTTGTTTAGGTTTGAAGAGGACTTCTGTGCTCCATTCCCCTGCATGTCACTGGGAAGGGTATGAGGATAAAATGTTGTCGTCCATCGAGTGTGTCCTTCAAGTGTGTGGAGCACTTCCTTGGGCAGCCAGGGCTCTCCTTTGCTGTCCATCTGGTTAGCAAGGAACAGCCTGAAGAGTTATGTATTGATCATATAAACTCAGTGATGAAGCCAGTGGTGAGAGCTTTGCAAGGCAGGCATAAGGTTATCAGTTCTCTGCTCACTTAACACATCAGTAGGTGATCATCAATAGATTAACAATTAGGTTAATTAGCATGGACTTAACCAGTGTAATACCACAAACCATTAGAATGAAAGGAGGGGGGAAGAAGCATTAGATTTGGAAAAAAAGAAGAAAGGCAATAAATCCTGGCATTTCCCCCTACCTCTGCCACCTCCTTTCATTTTCGTATTTTTATTCCCTGCATAAAGTGCTGGAACTTTTCCAATAGTTTTTGGATGAATTGACACTGACATATGCAGGAGCTGATGTCTGTGTGAAGCAACGTGGCTTTCCTCTCATCTAAAGCTCAGTGCAGGAGGGAGCAACTCCCCAGAGATGCTCTGAGTAAGGTCATGTGTTGACTTTGGGAGAGGCAGCAGGGGAACAGTGGGGCTGAGAACTGAGGAAATTCAGCTTCAAATGAAGTGTGAGAGATTTTATTCCCAGAGAAAGTGGAATTGAGGTAAGCCATAAAACTTTGAGAGTAGCAAGAGTCATTAGCAAAACATATCTGAGAAATAAAAAGCCATGCAAAATGAATTTTACTCTTTAAGCATCATATTTTAAGGAGATTCATTGTTAACAAGCTACTGCATGGTCCTTGGCACTGGTGAGGGTCTTCACAGGCTGGTGCAAGGAAAGGTAACATTTAGAGAAGGAAATCCAAGGCAGTGGGTAAGAGGGCTGACAGGTAAGTATGGACACTCTGAGGATCTCAATCCAAAAGCAGAGCCCAAAAGAGAGAAGATGGGAGACAAAGAAGACTTGATGTGCTAAAGAGCTGTAGGGGCATGGCTGAAGGTTTGAAGGTAGACCCGGTGGCCTGATCTAGTGTGGATCCTCTCTCATCCCTCACCTGATATATATATGTATATACACATCATTATACATATATATATATACATATTTTATGTATATACACATCATTATAGAGGATTTATAGGAATGCTATTAGAAATATATCATTACAGAGGAACATTTCAACATCCTTAATAACTTTATCCTGCTAAAGAATTTCCCAAACTCATAAGGAAGTAGGTTCAGCGTGTCTATAATTAAGAGATACTTCTCCTCATGTTTCTGGATGATGAAAAGCCATTACACGGCTGTGGTTCATATGGTCCTAAGCTGTGGTTAATGGGCCATGTTGAGAGACAGAGAAGATTCGCTGAAGCTTGACACTGCAAGTGCACAGCCTTGTGCTTTTGATGGATGACAAGCACTGTTTTGTCACTGTCCATCACAGGGATATGGCCTTATCAACATGACCAGTTGTCATGGCAGACAACAGTGCCAGAGAAGGGAATCAAACACCAGGGAATTGAGTACTAACCTGTCAGCAAAGCAATGTTCCTCCTGCCTTTTATTAACTTAAAGACAGATATGGACAAAAAGAGCAGGAGGGCAAGTCAGGGGCCCTTGATGTTGACCTGAAAGGTATACTGGTCGACTCTTGCTCCTTGAGCTCTTTGAGGACCGGTGGCATCTGGGTGTGGGTGGACACTGGTGACTAAGAAAGGTGTTTTGCAGAGCTCCAGCTGGTGGGGAATGAGCTGTGTGAGGCTCAGAGTAGCAGATACAATGCCAAGGAGTTTCCATTGGGTAACCAGTCTACATTTGGATTGCTTTGTATGAGAGTAAACAGCCGGCACAAAACAACCTGCCAACTTCCCATCAACACTGTGTCCTTTTAAAGCATTACTTTTTTGTTTTAACAGCTTCACACGCTCCCAGGCAGGATCGTGTAGCAGTTTTGAAATCAATGAGGCATTTGCCATTTCCCTCTCACCTTGCCCGCCTTTGGATTGGCACAGCTCCACAGATAAGGTTGTGTGCCTTTGGATCTCTATCGCTTTATCATGAAAGCAAATGCCACTTTGGCTCATCCCGGCTGGAGAAAGGAGAGGGGGCAGGGAAGTCTCTGATGCCCATCCTGGCAGATGAGTCCTGAACTCAGAAGGAGATTTTAGTGGGTAGGGGCAGTCACTGCCTACTAAGAAAGAGCAAGGGCAGATGTAGAGTTCAAGGTCAGGCACCTTGGAGGAGAGCTCCTTCACAAAAGGCCACTCATTCAGAGGGACATAACCAGGGTCTTATGTACCACACCAATCAGTACAAAAGTTAGAATATGCGCTAAATGTTCATCCCATGTCCAGCAAGTGAGATCTTAAAGCAGGAGAGAGGCCATATCTCTCATCTCCCGTGTGAGATCCATGCTGGCTGGAGATGATCAGGAGGCAGGAGCTGCCTGGGGTTCTCTTTCGATGACTGGGACCTTGTACGACCATTACCCTCTATCAGGTTGGGAAGGTCCAAGCAAGAGACTACTATTTTAGGTGTAGAGTCTATTGAATCCTACTTTTGTAGGAACCCCAAAAGTTAAAATAAGAAAACACACGTGTGTGCTGGTCCTCAAACTAATCTTGCTGATCAAAAATGTCCTGTTTCTACCAGGAAAGTATCTTCAACCAAGCTGCTCAGCTGCAAATGGAAAGCCAATGACAAATGAGGCAAAGGAAGCCAATTTGGTGACGACAGGCCTAAGGACCATTTGTGAGCTGCAGCTTCTAGGAAAGATTTAGCCCTATTTGTGGAATCATAGAACAGCCAAGTTTGGAAGAGACTTTGAAAGATCATCTGGTCTAACATTTTGTGGGGAAGGGATCCTAGATGAGGTTGTCTAATACCCT
>JAOXNO010000013.1:157415110-157502264 GCA_028565335.1 Limnodromus scolopaceus | reverse complement strand
CAATACCCTCCTGACCATGCTTAGATCCTTCTGTGGTTGCTGACTTATCACTATCCCCGATGTCATCACTACCACGTAGGTTACCATCCCCCATTTCTGAGACGACAGGCCACAAGACCTTACTATTGTTTTTACCAACCAGCACTGGTAGTCTGCTCCCAGGCTCTTCTTTGGTAATCCTAGTCCCATCCCCACCCCCCTTCAACCGTAGTTTAAAACCCTTTCAATGAGCCCTGCTAGCTCTTGCCCTAATATTCTTCTTCCCCTTTGCGTAAGGCGTGCCCCACCCTGTTCCCAGCAGGCCTGGTGTCCTGTAGATCATCCCATGATCAAAGAAACCAAAGATATCTAGGTGTCCACCCTGCAGTTGCTCAGGCTCAGAAGTTACATCTTGGATGATCCATTAAAAATCATAGAATCACAGAATCATCTAGGTTGGAAGGGACCTTTAAGATCAGCAAGTCCAACCATCAACCTAACACTGGCAAAACCATCACTAAACCATGTCCCTCAGCACCATATCTACATGTCTTTTAAATACCTCCAAGGATGGTGATTCTACCACTTCCCTGGGCAGCCTCTTCCAATGTTTGATAACCCTTTTTATGAAGAAATTTTTCCTAATATCCAAATCTAAACCTCCTCTGCTGCAACTTGAGGCCATTTCCTCTTGCCTTAATTGCCAGCTCTGTTCTCCAGCTCTGAGGACCACTGCCCTCAGAATGGCGTTATGTTAAACCCTTTTTTCCTGAAAAACAAGGCAATTGTTTGCAAGCTTCCTTTACATATATTGTACCCTTGAATTGCCTAAGGTTCATCATGGCAAAAAGCACCAAAACCATTAAATGGGCCATTCTAACAATATAGTGGGGCAGAATTGACTTCTACACTTGGGGAACACCACCTGAACTCTCCTTATGAAGCGTAGCTTGTGATGAAGTAGCCTGCAGTCTGCTTGGCTCCCCTTGATTCATCCAGACCATATGAATGAATGCTTGGGCTTATTTTGTGGTAATGAAAAATATTTCAGCTCTCCCCTTTCTGGAGAGCTCCCTGGCTCTGATTATTAAACACTCCAGTCAATGCTGGTGCAGAGTGGATGAGTCTTGACCTGGACCCAATCTCACCTGATATGTGGATATGGATCTTGTGCTGTAGGTCATGAGAGATTTTGGTTCCTTAGGAAACTGCTGCTATCTGAAAAGTTCGCTTACAGAGCTTTGCACAACGTCATTTGGAAGAAAGACCAAGATAGATGGAAGGCGTCTTAAAAGATCATCTGATCAGTCCCCAAGTAAGATTGGATCTACTTTTCCTGTGCTCCATTCTCCTCCTTATTAGAAATTTTTTCATGGAGGTTCAGAGCTGGGGTTTTGGTGTGAACGACTTCTGCCAAATCTTCTCGAGAAGATGACAGGAGGTGGGACTTGCTCTGCAATACATCTGTCCTTTGGCACCGACAGTAAACTCTGGATGTAATTTATGGAGGTTAGTTGTGGCAGTGCAGGGAAGGCTGGGGGACATTTGTATGGCTGTCTGTGGATAGCATTTAAATCTAAAGCTCTGCTGTGTTTTATTTATGGCATGTTTCCAGATGCCATGCATAAAAATCATTTGCTTAATAAATAATACAAATAAACAGACATCCAAGTGCCTTGTGCTAGCAGTCTAGACAGCCACACACTGAGTGACAGCCTGCCAGAAAGCTTGAGGCTTTGAAGCAGTTTTGTTCTTGAGACCTTCCTCAAACCAGTACGGCAATGAGTGACTAAGGGATGGGGGATTCTTTTTTCAGATGTATATCTCTTTCCAGAGACCCTTCAAGTATAATGGGGGCCAGTGAATAGCACATTATTCTCAGTGCTAGAGGATATGGTTTTAGCCTCTTTTGCTACTGGAGTTAACCTTGGGAAAGTTTTTTAGGGTAGTAAAATCTGGGAGTTTTGAGTTAATCTCCCAGGACTCTCTTTATTGTTATTGCGGAAGTCATCTACTGAGTCATTTATTTGGCCTGATCATAGGTCCATGGAACTATTTTAGGTGTCTTAAAGTGCTCTCCCTTGGAGACAATGGGTGTCGTCTTGTTTTTCTGTTCTGTTGACCAGTAATATGTAGATGTATTAGACATTCTTGGTCTAAAGCTTCAGTAAATACCGGTGCCTGGGCAAGTGAATAAAACTCAGGAGACTGTAGAGATTTATCTCTTCCTAAATTAGACATGTGCTTTGTCAGGTGATTCACACCCTAGACTCCATTTAGTTTGTTGATTAGATTGTCATTAACTCTAATGAGAATGAAGATAATTAGCCAAATGGGGACAAATAAGTTACAGACACCCAAAGTTACACAGAATCCCTGTGCCTCAGTTTCTTACCAGTAAGAGGAGATTAATTACACTTTCTTATCTTTTAAGGATAAATAAAAACACCCAGGGATTAAAAGACCAGGAGAACGAGATCAGCATGTGATGGCTTTCCTGTGTCATGGCTTCATGGACTGAAATGACTAGTTAGGAAAACACCCCAGGTCTGCCTAAGATTCAGCAGATAGGAAGGTATTTCAGGCATTTCTTTCTCCTCACATACTCACCCTGGATGGAGAGTCAGAGCAGAGTTTTCCTTCCCTTCTGTCCCATTAGAGAGGAAACTGTTTTTTCATCCATATGGGTGAAGAAAGACTCATTCTGTCAGTAGCAGAATGACAACAGCAAATGGATAATAAATGTTTTTACATAAACTGTTCCAGCTGTTGCTGTGAGGAAATCATTCCAGGAGACAAGCACCAGCAAGCACAAGCTAATTTTGTAATCTTCATGAGCATGTCCCAGACCCCTAAACCAAAATACACGTTAACACTGGGACAGAAAGAGTTTAAACACATCTGTGGAAAGAGGAAGGTGTGGGAGAGAGGATAAGGAGAGAGAGATATCTGAGAAATCCCTGGAAAAAAAAGTGAAGGATGGCAGAGACAGGGTAGAGAGAATGGAGAAACAGAAATCAGAGGATGGGGGTTTTATTCTTTAAGATTTGGTGTCTACTGTGTAGCCTTTTTGCCTGTGTTTGAACTAAAAATCTACATTTCAAAAACAGGAGGACTGCTTGGTGCAGCCAGTAGATTTTATGTCCAAGATTCAGTGTTCACTGGCTCTAAAGGAAGCTTTTGGTGACTGGTTCTGATGGAGACCTCTACATAAAACTTCAAAATAATTTAGGTTGGATATCACTTTTTGAGGTATCTAGTCTAAAACCTCACTTTTTGAGGTATCCTGTTCCAAGTAAGGCAAAGCAGTTCAGGTTGCTCTGCGACTTTTCTAGTCAAGTTTTTAATATCTCCAAGGATGGAGACTCTAAAGTCTCTCTGGATGACCTGTTCCAGTGTTCGACCTCCCACAATGTGAAGTGGGCTTTTTTCCCCCAGTTAACTGATCTGAATCTTCCTTGCCACAGCTTCAGTTTGCTGCCTCTTGTTCATTTGTTGTTGTGCAGATGAGAGTTGGGATCTGTCTTCTCTGCATCATCCCCTTAGGTAGTTTCAGACAGCAGTAAGATTTCTCTTTATCTTTTGTCTGTACAAGCCTTTCTCTCCCAGTTTCTGCTTGTATATTCTGTATCCAGCTCCCCCAACCATCCTGTGGACCCACTCCAGTATTCTTGTGTCTTTCTTGAAGTCCTAAATAGGACACACTAACCCAATGCCATTCTACAAGTGCCCCAACAGAAGAGATATGCTGGTACATTGATCTTTGCCTTGTGCTTATCAAAATATCCACTACAGCAACCATGAAGGCATTGAGGATATAGAAGAACTTGCTATGAGCACTAATGAAAATTATGGTCTTCTTTTTCTATCACATAAATTACAAGGACCTACTTCATAACTGCTATTACCTACAAGGCTGCACACAGATGGTTACTGTCCCTCATTTGATCCATGAGCAGCAGCAGGTCAGTAACATGCCTGAGTTTCTGCAGGGTGATTCATACTCACCAAGTAAGGGCTGTGGCTGTAGAAGATATGACCAGTTCTTGGTGTCTTCCCTGCCCTTCTGTCCCTTCTCTAATGCTTGGCGATGAATGGCAGCTTCTGTTGATAGTGTCATCAGAAAGGCCAAATACCTTTTTAAATGTAAGCGTTTATGATAATTAATTTGATGGTGGTGTTGTGAGACACTGTAATACATATTCATTATCAGTTGGCCCCTCTGATATAGGTCAAAACCTGGACGAATTGAAATTAATGGATGGTCTAAGTACCATTCATCAGTGATGAACAGAAGCCAAGGGATGTGTCAGAAGCAGTTTCCTTCACACCATGAAAAAGAGGGAAGAAAAAGTTCGCACTTTAAACTTCCAACTCAATATACTTAAAAGGCAGATTAGAAAGAAAGAAATAGGTGCTTTCTTTCTCAGCTTGAAACTTGAATGCAGAACAAAATAATTTGATTTTATATTTGAAGGTACAGTCACAGAATCACAGAATCACAGAATCACAGAATCACAGAATCACAGATATAATAACTCAGTCCACTGAGTTATTCAGTAATCGAGGTATGTTTGTTGTTTTTCCTTTACTTTCATGGAGATACGTGTGTAAATGTGTGCGTGTATACACAGCCTTAAATCAATCTAATGATTAAAGAAGTTTTCAAAGCTTTGTCCATGCCCTGTTCCTGAACTACCATATCCAGGAGGTGATAGCCTGACTTCACTGACGTCAATCAATGCTTTTGCAGTGGCTTCAAAAGAGCAGACATATGCTCTAGTGTGCACTCAGGGAAAGAGAAACGATTGTCTATTCCCTGGTGGGAAGGAAGGGGGCACATTCATGTTGCTCTTTCAACGTCTCCGAAGTACCCAGGCGACTTGTTTATCCCAAGCTCGGCTAACTCCTATCCGTGGCAGCTGGTCCAGGACAACTCATGGCGTATTTCATACAGCCTCTCTGCCAAACTCTCCTTTTCTGACCAGTGAAGGGTGAATGTCTTCTCTGAGTGGTTAAAAAAACGAAGAGAGGCAAGAAGAAAAAACAGTGACAAGATGAAAGACGATGGGAGAAATTCCTGCTTCTGAAATGTCTGCAGTGTTAACTATTTACGTACTTTTGTCTTGAGGGAGAAAAGAGCCAAATCAGTCCCTGATTTGGGATACTTGATACTGGTGTCAGAGCATCTTATCTTCTCCTGTTTGCTCTAGCAGTGACTCTGCAGGGGATGAAAGACTACTTTCCCCAATTCGAAGCCACAGTATCCATGAGACCAGGACACTTCAACAACTACCCTTTGCTAAGGTAGTAACTGCTTGGTCAATATCCATACCTGCCTTCATCTACTCCTGACTGTTTTAGGAAGACTGTAATTTAAAATCAGTATGAAACAGTTCACAGATCATCCAGCTAAGCCTAAACAAGGTGATAAAATCACCTAAGGCTCTGTGAAATTTGTCACAGGGATGTTGGTGGCATCACGTCTGCACCCACAATGTAGATGAGCCAAGGTGGGAAGTCTGGTCACTTTGAAAACAAATCTGGTCTGACGGGGCTGAGCAACTTCCAGCTCCAGATCAGTAGGAAACATGGAGATCTCTGCTCATCCATGCATTGATGTTGTGGATATCCCATGTGGAACAAAACACTCCATTTCCACTTCTTGGTTTCCCTTCCTGGGAAGACCAAAGTATCTTCTGCCAGAAGTTTAACGAGTGTTTTAGGAAGCACTCATAGCGAGAAGCAGTAACTGAGAAGATGAAAGGTGCTGTGCACTGAGGAACTGGTCATTTTGCTCCAATGAAGTGGAAATAGCTTTTCTTTCTTGATGCTGTCTACATCGGCCACCAAGCAGGAAGGCTGGAAATAGAGGCTGGAATTACTCGTGCTTATATAATCAAGCCCCATCTATGCAAAATTGCTTCTTAATGACTCATCAAACTGCACTGTTTGTCTTCTCCCGCCAACCAGCTGACAGGGAGCAGTTGTTAGACCTCCGATTCCTCCCAGGCAGCCTCTATAAACCTTTTAGTTTTATTAGCTGTTTATAAATTATATCAAAATGCATCAGGCACCCGTGGTTGTGAAATACCGGCAATTGCTACATGTAATAAATAAGAGAGCATGGGATGAAAACATATATATACGTTTTAAAGTGCACCTGAGGCATATTATAGTCATCGCATAATATGTTTTGACTTAATAAGAAGATGCACTTTGTGTAAAGATAGTACTTAAACTGGCTTTCACTGACTGATTTATTAAATGTAAATGTTTACACATCCAGTTTATATCCCGGGGCTAGTATGAATAACGTCAAAACAACCTTATGGGGGGAAATGCATTTCACTGGGTGAGGTAAAATCCTCCTCTCGCTTTCAGTGATGTAAAACTGGCCCATTTATCCTGACCTCGCTAGAATTGCAATGAGTTGTCTTTGATATCAGAACCGTGCTTAGTACAGGCAAAATAGACGCACGCAAGCTCAAAACGAGCATTTCTTTTCATTTTACAGACAAAATAATTAGATGTTCAACAGCTGCACAGGGAGATAATAGTTTCCCTATCATTTTATTTCATCAAGATGTAGTGACCTAAAACCCCCAAAAAATGAAAGAAAAAGAAATGCTATATATAAGTGTGTATAGAGAGAGAGAAAGAGAGCCAATTCTCAGAGGGTCAAGTGACATTAAACTAATGATTCTTGCTAACCCTGAAATCTTTGACCCTAGCCTGGGCAAGGAACCGAACACTTTCCTATTTTATTGGAAAAGACTTGCTAGTTTAGTTCTTCTGCGGCCTTTTGAGCAGATGGAGTCCAAAGCCCCCTGGAGAGATTCCCACTGATTTTGGCAAGTTTTAGATTCAATTCAGTGTCACTAAGTGGGAATTCAGAATAGACTCACTTTGATTTAGTACTGATACTGATTTTCAGAATTCTGTGTTTATCAACATATTTTGAACATGCACTACTACTAATACATTATATGATGCCTTCCATTTCTGGATCTCAGATTCCTCTACAGTTATGAATTAATTTTTCCTCTGAGGTACATACAGTGTCATTAGCTGTGCAGCATTCCTCATCTTTATGTGTTAACTCAATATAAATCTTTTTTTCTCATGTAGTTGACAACATCTGAAGTTAGACACACGGGTGGATGTTAACTAGAAACCATATGACCCAAAATTCTTGGAGGTATTTAAAAGACAGGTAGACATAGTTCTCAGAGGTATGGTTTAATGAGGATTTTGGTAAGTGTTAGGTTGATGGTTGGACTCGAAGGTCTGAAAGGTCCCTTCCAACCTAGGCAATTCTATGATTATAAAATTCATCAGCCCTTATCCCAACATTTTATTTTTAATGATTTCTTTTAATAATTGGCTAATTTTTAATAAATGTTTTAAATTGCTGAGATATTTTAATTATTAGTTGAACTAGTAAAACAGGCATCTCCACCAAATGCTACATTTCAAAATTGCTTGACTTTTTCCTTATTTTGGCTGGATATGGCAACAGAATTCTGTTACCCTCATTCATTCTCTGCATGTTCAATTAATTTCAAACTCCCTGCTTTGTTACTTTTTCTTTTGTTTTAGAGAAGCTTCATTGCCAGAATTAGCAGCTGGCTTAAACAGCAACTTACATACCCACTTCCCTCTATGCATGAATAATATTCTTACTCTGCCTAGTGTAATATACCTCATTGTGTTTTTCTATTATTCTACCCTTGCCCAGAGAAGCTGTGGATGCCCCATCCCTGGAGGCGTTCAAGGCCAGGCTGGATGGGGCTTTGAGCAGCCTGGTCTAGTGGGAGGTGTCCCAGCCCATGGCAGGGGAGTTGGAACCAAATGATCTTTAAGGCCTCTTCCAACCCAAATCACTCTACGATTCTATGATATTACTGTTTTGGGTGGGTTTTTAAAATAAAACTCAAATTCCTCAGAATTGTGAAAGGTATTCAGCTAAAACAGGCATAGCTGTTCTTAAGAAATGTCAGGAAAGATCCTAAACAGAATGAATTTCTTGCTGCATGAGTCTCCAGGGTCAGAGCCCTGCCTTGAAGAAGAGACAGATGAGCACTGGATGGAGCAATAGATAAAAGCTGCAGGGCTGTCACAGTGCACAAAGATATCAGAGCTAGCTTAAACCAGCCATGCAGCACAAAGCTAACAGTATCTGCAAAATCCCACAAGAAGGATAAATTAGCTCATGCTTCGTTCCATCCTGGTTCGGTTAATACTCTGATACTTGAGTTAATGAATTTAAAATAAACTTGAATACATCTCAGATGCTCTGGGATTTGTAGACCTGGTTCCACTTTTTAGCTCTCTGAAAGACACCTTGTGTAACCAAGCACCTCTCTGTATTTTGATTTTCCCTCTATAAGTGGGTACACTGGCACTTTTTTTTCATACAGGACCATGAGAATAAACTGTACATTGACAGTGTGCTTGGGTACTCAGTAAAGAGCAGATAATGCCTCAAGATAAAGTGGGAAGTAACTGGTTTCATAACTGAATCAGAAACATAGATCAATCAAGCCATAGCGGAAAACTGGTGTTGTGCTCAGAGTTGATGGCCAGTTCACAAAACAGGTATTTATTTGGTGTTCTTTTGAGTTTTCTTAAGCCTTCAACAATGCCCAAATGTTTTTTGAAATATGTATAGACTCTGAAAGTATAGAGACACACCACCGTACTCATCTGCCTCTTCAGTGACTAGACGGGAATTAGAGGTCATGGATGGTACTCCCAACTGTGCGTCATTACATTGCAAGTATTAAGAAGGCTCACGGTGAGACTTCATGAGAGAGGAGAGGTGAAGAAAAAAACAAGCAGCCAATTTCACTCATTTACATGCTTATACGCACATATATATAAGCATCTTGTCCCTGTAAGCTGTCCAGCATGCAAGCCTGTCCTATGACAACACTGAGGACAAAGGACATCAGTCTTAGCACACAGCTCTTAAATCCTGGGTCCTTCTTAGGTAAGTGACCACATGTTGGGTTTCAACCATTCTCTGTTCAGACCGGTCTCAGCATTTCTATCACAGTTCTCTATGACAAGTCAGCAAGTTATTTTTCTTTTGCTAAAGTCCAATTTGTCCTATCAGAGTCATAGGAGTGGGAGGAAGAAAGAGGCACATGACATCTCTTTCTAAGTCCTTTTAGGCCCTTTCTGAGGTGACACATCAACCAAAAGTGACAGGAAGACTCCACTTCTCTAGGACTCAAGCTGCACTTTCTCCTTTCTCAAACCAACTTCTTACTTCTGGGCTGAGAATGGGTTCTACCTTGCTGAAAGGTGTGTAGTACCCTTTTAACCCCATGCACTGCTAAATTCAGCCTTCCCAAGCACAGTTTGAAGATGAGTAAGAGTAGCAAAGGGGCAGCAATGCAGACTGATGCTGAAGCTTCAGCAATGCTGAAGAAGAGACAAGGCTGTAGCATTAGCAGTGGTCATAGACTGAGAGAATGGTTGGAGGTTGGCAGAGGCTTCTGGAGGGTTATCTTGTCCAACTCCCCTGCTCAGACAGGGCCATCTAAGGCAGGTTTCCCAGGACAATATGCAGACAACTGTTGAATATCTGAGCATTAGAGTGCTGTACCCAGTTTTGTCCTGGGCCGGACTGCCAGAGAGAAAAGGAAGGAAATGCACAGCTTGTAAGTTTTTCTAAATTACCACTTGGAGAATATTTCTTGACCTAATGTTTCCCTGCTGTACCACAGCCTGAGTTGTTTATCCTGTAGAGAGCCATTTTCCCCAGTCCCTTTAGTGGAAACACAGACCGTGAACTAGCTGCTGCCTTTGCACTGGGAAAACCTTCATCTTTCAACCAAGGGCTGATGGTTGAATTAAACTCATGTTCCCTGGCACAGAAGCACAGAACATCAGCATCTTATTTAAAGGCAAGCTGTGGTGGAAAGGGGCAGAAGTTCCATAGGCAGGTGGTTCAAATTAAAACCAAAGAAAGTGCATAAAACAACAAAAGAACAATGGGAGACAGAGTCTGATAACAGAAAAAAAAAAAAAAAGGAAAGGAATTAAAAATCAAAACAAAACATCCACAAAAAATCACACCTGTGGCATCTGCACTGTTGCTCTAAGCTAGTATCAAAACATCTTTCACCCTTATTAGGCTGTTGACAGACTCCATGCTGGCTTGTTGGCATAGATCAGTGTTTGAGTTAACGGTGCCAATTAGCTACTGTTTACAGCCTTCCTGGACACAGATCTGTCTGGAAGGAAAACAGACCTGGTGGGTGCTAGTGACACAAAGTGCCCGCGTTTTTAAATCCCTGACGGTCGCACAGAGGGAAGCTATCTCAATTATGCTCATTTCTGCCGAGACGGCCATTCAATTTGCAATTAAAAAGAAGGGTTTCATTGAGCTTGTATTAATTCTAGGCTCTGCAAGAGACACAGGCGGGTCAACAAAGGAGCCTGAACTACAGATGTTTTTCTTCTCCTTAGACAATGGGAAAATTCATAGGTGCTTTTTAGTGTGTGTATAGAAACAGTGAACACCCTCCTCCTCCTCCCCCTAACTACCACCTACGCATCGTGCTGCAGACAGACCATGGCATGTGCCAGATGTTTAGCAGAACAAAACAGGACTCTCTGCTCTCTGAAACACACAGCATCTGCAGCAGTGATGCTATGATAATATCTCATCAGCAGCAATATTATCAGCAATATTATTTCTTCAAACATCATTCTTGGTATTTTTACTTGCCTGGAATGCCCAGAGTCTAACCCATGTGGTCCCATTTCAATAAAAAGGGTATTTCAAACACCAATCCTGTTCATTTCTTGTGTTGGGGTGATGCCTTGGATCCCCTGTAGGGAATCAACTCTCTGTGGAGTGTGCTGTAAAAAAGTAGAAAAAAATGATTGCTATCCCAGTTCCCTGAGTTAACTGCATGGTAGAACCCAGTCTCCAGTGTGTCTGAAGTGACACACAAGGGGAAAGTGGAAGTAAGAGCCCTCAGTAGAATATATTATGACCCCCAAATCTTTCCAGAGCCTTCCCTGCCAAGTAACTCAATCCTGTTGTTTTTTGTTTTTTCCCCTCCAGCATCTTGGGTGTCTCACAAGTCCCTCAAAACCATACTTCATCAAGTGATTCCACCACCATCATCATCAAAACATGAGAGGTTGCCAAATTATATCCCATGCCTCCATTCCAGCTACTGAATCATAGAATCATAGATTATGCAGGACTTCTATGAATGAGTCAGGACTCCCTCCTTCTCCCCTTTCCCCACAAGAGAACTGGGGTCCTCTACCCACACCATTTCAGGAAATCATACCCATGCCCCATGAAGGCCTGTTGGGAAGAGACTGAAGAGACTTCTTATTCATCAACTACCCAACAGGCAAAAGAATTGTCTGGGAAAAAAGATGTCATTCCAGTCTCTCACAGGCTTTATGATAAAATAACTAAATTCTTTACCTTTATTAGAGTTATCCACATTTTTCACCAAGAGTGAGATCAAAGACCTGGTCCTGACCTCCAAAGTAATTTTCTAGCAGTCTCTTTCAGGCAGCATGAACGGCCTTTCTCTGCCTCAGGAATTTTCCCATGTTTTGTGGAGATATGCTGTGGTCCCTTCAGGTTTTGAGTGCATGAATCCGTGCCTGCTTGCACTTCTGAGTATACAGCCAGACCTTGGAAAAAGCTGTAATCTCCCAGAAGGAGGGGCAACAGCCAGCGTCACCTGGGCCATTTGCTGGTTGATGTGGCAAAGTACTGTGCCACCCCTGTCACACAGACAGCCAACACCCACTGAGCTGGGGGTGTTCAGCTTGCTGATGGACCTCTGTCATTCCCCATCTCTCTCTCTTCCTCTCTCAGGCTTGAATAAGTTGTGACTGATTTGTTTTTCACCCACTTCTACTCTTTTATCTGTAAAACTGTCTGGTGAAACTGCTCAAAGACAAAAATCCAGAGGTTGCATGCAAAGTGAATTGTGCTTCTTGAAGAAATGGAGCGATAAGGTAGAAGCAGGGAAAAGCAAATTCATAACAGCTGGGGTTTTTTATGGTTTATAAGAGAGAAAAAAAGCAAACTCAATTTTCTGATACACAGGCTGTGTTGGACTATTCATATGCTACCAGTGAACAATAAAGGGAGGAAACACAGGGGGGTGGACTGGATCTAAACACAATAATTTTCCGTAAGCTTCGGGGCTGATCAGGGACAGTTTGAGACGACAAAAGATTCCTGCCTACATTTCTTGTGCTGAAAGCCACCAAATATGCCATGTCTTCTTCCCTCAGGTAATCAACCACAGCCCAAGGTTAAGAAAAAGAGAGGCGGCCAGAGAGCAAGGTGGAAGAAGGGAGGTGCTGGGAGGTTCAGGCGATGCTTCTGATCTTCTCATAATGGTGAAATGGAAGCAGGACAACCCTGGGACAATTACATCTGCCAGCAAAGTCGATTCTTGGCTGCCATTCCCGTTCAGAGACTCCTCCTTCCCTGTCTCCTGGTAATTACCCCTTGCACAAGTGTCCCACCGCCAGTGTGTCATTTGTTCATTTACCACTGCCTGCCTATCTTCTTTTGTTCCTCCTTCCCCAGTTTCCACTGTATCTCTTCCCCTTGTTTGTCCTCAGCAGCTTTTGTTTGAATTAAATCTCTTTTATTTGCTCTCTGGGGGAGGGAGGCTGTTCAAGCTCTGTCTGCCTTACAGCGGAGGCATAACAAGATGGGATGTGTTAGGCCAGTGGTATTTCATCTGTCAGCACTATTAACTTGGAAGCAGAGTCCTTTGATTTTCATTCTTTCCATGTTTCCTCCTCATCATATAACTAATTCTTTGATTTTCCCTACATCACTAACTCAATTTTTACATTTTGCCCCTCCCTCCCACCAATATTTTGCAGCCTCTATAAAAGATATTTATATTCTAATTATTACCGGGGCCCCGGTGTAAGTTCTAAGAAGATTAAACATCAAAACTACTTTACATAGTGCTGCTCCTGTGAGCAGCTGCTAGCAAAGGTTTATAGGAAACTTCACTAGGAGCTTTGCTTAATCCCAAATCATACAGCCTTTCACATGGACTCAGCTGCATGGACACACCTGCTAACACATCCACGTGTGGGCATGAAGGTGGATCCACAAGACACGTGCAACTGCGGTGATGCACTCATGCAAAAGGGAATGTGTCTTTGTTTGGGCCAGACTGGCCATTGAAACAAACAACAGATACTCTCCCCCTCCTCTCTCTCCAAAGAGAGGGAAGGAGGGAAAGAGAGAGAGACTTATGAATTTAGAATAAACAAAATTATTTTAATGAAAATATTAATAAAATGATAAAAATAAAATAATGAAATATATACAATACATACAAAACCGTATCAGGCTCCAAAGATGATAATGACATCACCGATGGCACCGGGAAAGTCCCAGATTGGACTCAGTGATGGACAGAACTGGATTCCAGATCTGGATTGAGGAGCACATGGATTGGGATCAAAGGCAGACGAATAGACAGAGTTCTCCTTGGACACCTTTTCTGGTGTAGCTTTGGAGATGAGAAGTGGGAAGGAGCTGCAATGTACACTGAAAAGACTATTCAGGCAGATTCCATCAAATACTGTTTGTACCAGGATGAGAATCTTTTCCTCTTACTAGCTGCATTTCCACTAGAGGGCTGGAAAAGCAAAGCTTGTAGTGATCGACACGTAGAAACCTCATTTATTCCTTGTGCGAAAAAAAGTTATTTTTTAATTTAAAGAAAGATTGTTTTTAGTATTTCCTTACCTCATTTCTTAAAATGTCAGCCAGAAACCTTTGCTACGTATGTCCAAGATGGCACTGCAGGCAGAGTTCGTGTGACAACAAGCAGAGTCTGTGGCACATTGAAAAAAGGCATTTGTGTGAGGCAGTGTCTCATGGGCTAGAAAAAAGGGAACATCTTTCTTATTTTAGATGCATCTTTCATTCCTGTCCATCCATGTGGCCATCCATGCATCTATCCATGTCCTCTAACGCCCTTATTCTATCAACTTACCTATTAATATTCCTAATTATTTAAACAAATTTACTTCCTACCATCTGCTTGCCTGCCTGCTCATTCCACTGGGATTTGACTCCAAAGCTGGCGTTGCTGTTCTCCTACTGAGCTTTCTGCATAAAGAATAGCTTTCGCGTACATTTGAAGCTTTTTTTTTCTTTTTTTTTAAGGAATGTTGCAGACAAACAAGTCTTCTTTTCTTCTTTCTGACTAGCCTTGACCACCTCTTTGAATGTAAATGGATTTGAAGTGATGCTTTGGCTTCAGGCAGGTGCTATGTCTAATGTTAAATATGAGGGCAAGGAAGGCTGTTTATCTCCTAGGGGCTTCAGAGAAGATATAACTGGCAGCTATTCAGAGACTCTTTTTCTGAGAGGCCAAAGGGAAATGAGAGCAATGAGTGCTCTCATATCATATTTCCTAATTTTTTAGGGTTAAGGGAGTATCTTTAAGAGGGCCGCTCTCTTCACCATTAAACTGAGCTGTACAGAGAGAAAGCCTGTTTACCAGCAAGAAATAAAGAAGCGTTGCTAATGAATTGCTGCTCTATGATTCCTATTCCCTTAAGCCTTGCAGTTAATTATGATATTAACTGTTACTGTTATATTATGCTGACATTTAGAGTACTCCAAAATTGGCACAATGTGCGAAATGGGAGAATTAAACACAGAGAAGCCAACGAGTGATGCTTGGGCGAGGAGGGAGGATCACCCTTTGCTGACAAGAGAGACTGGCTGAACTTTTTCCTCTATTTGCCTGTGATGTACAGCTTGGCAGAACTGGCAGGTTTTAAGCAGAAATGCCACCATAGTGGAATAAAAGTGTGGAGAAGGAGGAGATGCCATTTGCGCTAAAAAAAATAAATAATTCTAGCCAAATAAATCTATGAACAAGCACTAAATATTCCTGTTTAGGAATCACAGAGATCAAACCGATCAGTAAGAAATGCAGACTGTAACTTTTTTTTTTTCCCCTTCAAACCAATTAATTTCATGAACAAGAACGAAGTGGCAGAGAAAAAGTTTAAGCACAGCAAATAATAATAGTAATAAAAAGCCTCCTGAAGCTTTTGAAATATTGTGACATAGATTTCAATTTAACTGCTCACTTGCAAACTCTCCGCTGGTGAAATGTGTCTGCAAATCCTGGCAGAGGTCCCTGCTTCTCACCTGATACTAGCAGATGGCAGAGGAACACGGTCTGCCAATTTTGGATGTCAAAGTAGTGTAATCACTCCTGTTCTTTACCATCTACGAGGCATGGTCCGTTGGGGAAAGTGGGTACTGTTCAGATGATGGAAGTGGCTCCAAAACCAACATACGTGTCTGTAATTTGCACAGCAGACAGCTCACGGTTCCCCTGCAACCGGTACCTTCTGCAATAAGAGGCAATTGTCTCCCACCTGTCAGTGAGAAGAGCCATTTCTCCAGCTGGTGGGCAGAGGTTTCTACCATAGCTTGAAAGATCCTGCCCTCAAATGCATGGTCTTGGGTTTGAGATGTCACAGAAGAATGTCTTTCCAGAGAGATTCACAAAAGCAAATTAGTTTTCCAAAGGAAGAGTTCAAAGCTCCTGTTTCCTGAGCCGTGCAAAATTTGACTTTGCAAAGACGAGGATATAACACAAAGAGTGATCAGTCCTGCATCAGGTGGGTAAAAAACACTATCACTGCAAGAAAGTGAGCGTGTTTGGCTGTACTCCACCTTACCAGAAGGAAGATGGATATCTTTGTTGAAGTAAGTGGTTCTGGAAGACTAGCTCAGCCCAATTAATATATGTATTAACTAAATCATTAACAGAGCAGTTAATTAGCTGGTATACAAAACAAGTCCCATCAACATGAGATAGATCACCTGTCTGGCTGCTCTCTGAATTAGAATTGGCGATTTCTCCACAGCTGCTGGAGGCGGGTTTCTCCAGAGGATTCAAAGCCCTCTCTATTGCCAGTGCAGGAAGATCTGGCCCCAGGATGCAGACAGGTCAGCTGGAGTCTTGATGGTACAGATGTTCCCCCCATGCCATTCTTGCTGTTTTTAAGACAGAGAAAAAAATGAAGAGGGCAACACACAGAGTGTTGGCAGTTGAAAGATAGAGTTGTACGTCTGCATCTCTCCTGACTTTCTTGCCTCTGCTTTCCCTCTTGGTTTTGTCCTTCTGTAGAAGGAAAGAAGAAAGGAAGAAGAAGAAGCAAAGAAGAAAGGAAGAAGAAGAAGCAAAGAAGAAAGGAAGAAGAAGGTAAGAAGAGGAGAGGAAGAAAAAGAAAGAAAGACAGAAAGAAAGAGTTCCATACTTCCTTGCAAGCCTCTCTGCCTTGTCTCAGCCTCCTCTAGGCTGAAGTATCAGGCTGACGTGGATATCTGCTGACATCTCCATCCTTAGTTTGTAGCAAGTCTTTCTGCTTTCATCTGCTCTGTTTCTCCCAGCTGAGATGTCGCTAGAAGCTCATGTCTGGTTTCTGTTCCACAGACCATAATCCATGTTCCCACAGCCTCCCAGACAGGAGCACATCACATCTGCATATAACCTAATGTCACCACTGTACTCTAGTCATTAAACACAGATTTTAGTTTGCTTCAAGATGAGCCTTCCAGTGACTGTGTGTTCAGGACAATGTGACCTTAATGTGACAAACTCTGTTTTGCAAAGGTGTATTGACAAGTCAGTCATTTCCTACAAAATAAAAAAATCATTTGCTACCAGTATAATGCCAGATAGGAGAAAGAAAGATCCACAAGGTTTGACTTTTCATCAAATCCTACCCTCTGAAATTTGCAATTAACACCAATTCCATAAAATATTGGAAAGAGCTAGTATATAAAACAGTTATAGAAAAATACAAAGTTTAACCCTGAGCTTCGACAGCTACAAGTTCTCTTCACTGTTTTGTTCCTAGCTTTCATGTGACCTCAGTCTGCTCATTTCCCTTTGCCAGGGTTTCCCCAAGTGTAAAAAGAAATCTTTGTATTTCCATCCATTCCTTGACGTTTCCCTCTTTGACGTGCCACAGATGAAAACTGTGATTCATTTTCATTGTTCCCCAATGAATTTCCATGGGAAGTCCAAGCCTTGAAAATGCAGATTCTGGATGGGGAGATACTTCTGAGAAGTTCTTCTCATCTTTCATCCAGTTTCCTGGTTACAGTCAAGGATAGTGCTTTTGTGTGGATACTGGTAAAACCTCCATCAGCCCTGAGACATTCAGCAGCCCTGCATGACTGCATCCTGAAAGATCCACTGAGGAGAGCGAGATGCCCTCAGACAGTGGATGGAGGTGGGTTGAGTCTACTCAAAACAGCCAGGTGAGTGTTTAGATGGGTTTAGGGTAATAATATGTGATACATATTTCTATATACCAGCACTTCCATAGCACTGTTGCCTTCAGCAAACTTCCTTATTCCCTGTTGTCCAGCTGCTTCCAGCTTCCTACCTTCTCTGATGACTTCTTCCAGCTTCCTACCTTCTCTGATGACTTCCCTTCAGACTTCATTTTGCTCTTCTTGCCTCCCTGTCCTTGCTTCAGTGGAAATGCAATTCACTGTCCCATCACATTTAAAAAAATTTAATGCAACTTAATTCAGGTCTGTTTTCAGTGGTTTTTCATTCAACTTGCCCTAATTCAATCCATTTCGACTAACTGCAATACAGTTAAATGCAATTCCAAGAATTTCATTAAAAATAATTCACTGCAGAGGAAATAAATAGTATTTTCTCAAAACAAACAACAATCGATGCAAAGTGATTTGGTTAAATGCAATTGCATTCAACAGAAGGAAATTGAATCAAAGCTATGCAGTATATTGCAATTAAAATTCATCCCTGAAAATCAGGTCAAAGTTTAATTATTGCCAGAGAGGTTTTATTTAGCTTTCTTGAACATATCCCTGTCTGGGACAAATTAGTAGCCCTCAATATACTTCTGTATAACGCTGCCATTGATGCATCATTTTCCTCCCACATATTGCTGTTGAAAGAGTCATTTTACACATGTTGACCCACGAGGTTACTTCTATCCCCACGTTCTTATGTTTTATGATGCTTTCTGCCTTGACAGCCTATTGCCTGAAATGGTTTTCCTGAGCTGCTGTGAATGGTGCAGGGCGAAATCAGATTCAGCTGTGATTAGAGCTTGCCAAATCCAACCTGAATGTTCAGGTCCATGAAGAGCATAGAAATTGCCTCTTTGGCTGGCCAAATATTCAGGGCTGCACCACTTCTCTCCTCTCCCTCCTCTTGAAGGCCAGAGGTGAGGAAAAAAGGAAAGTCATTTGAGGTTGATATTAGTCCCCTGTCAGTAGAGCGTCCTGCCTCGGAGATTTTCAGCACAATCACTGCTAGCGCAGAGAAATGTCTCTCCTGCTACTTGTGCATGTGAATTCATTTATAAAAGCAATGCTCACGCTCCTGTCTACAAGTGAAAATAACAGGTCTGATGTGTACTTGCACCATTTGAGGTCCCAGCTGGTGCAGCTCCAGAGATATTAGCCTGGAGTCTGTTTGTCAGCAGATTTAAGAAAGGGACTCATCTCATATAACTTATATGGAAGTTTCCTTGTGAATGATTTGTCTTATCTTAAATTAGATACAGAAAATAATACAATGTGAACTGTCTAGGAGAGCTTATTTCTCTCCACTGACTCAGAGGTCTAGTGGAGATGTTAGATTAAAGTTGCACAAAATGAATTGCATTCTGGACTCCTATTTTTCTTTATGTTTTCATTTACTGTTGGCTGAAAGGTGAAGTTTCTATACGCTCCAAAATTTATACATATATATATTATTGTCTTCTCTAACTGGACCAGACTTTGAAAACTTAATTCAGAAACACAATAATGGCCTGAAAGAAACATTACAGTTCTATAATAAGTATATTATTATATGATTAATGCAATCTAATGTACAGCTAAAACAAAGTGGGAACATCTGAATGTACCAATGGAAAAATAATTCCATCTGAAATTGTTTCTTTAGAAAATCACTACAAATCATTGAAAATAAAGCAGTCCCACAGAACACTTTAATATTGATGAAACAACAATTTCAGATGGAAATAATTCAAATAAAATTTTCTTCAAGTAGCTCCAGTTACAATGCTCTGGTGGACCAGAACAGAAAAAGCGTCTTTTCTGAACATTGTTAAGAGTGTTCTTTTAGGGAAAAGATCTGCCTCACTTTGTGGTAACAGGGGAGAAAAGAATCAAGTGTACAAATGATTTCTCAATTTTCCTGACTTTAGAGGAGCCAAAAAGCAGAGAAGTCTACACTGCTTGGCTTAGACTTTTTCAGACTCAGATGGAATAAAATAAAGGAACAAAATACGTCATGCAACTAGTAGTGGAATTGATGAGGTTTCCCTTCTTTCTAATCTCTGTGATTACTACAAGTCACTTTAATGCCCTTCCACTAACTCAAGAGACTCAGAATCATAGAAGGGTTAGAGTTGGAAGGGACCTTACCGATCACCTAGTTCCAATCCCCTGCCATGGGCAGGGACACCTCCCACTAGACCAGCTTGCTCAAAGCCCTGTCCAACCTGGCCTTGAACCCCTCCAGGGATGAGGCAGCCACAGCTTCTCTGGGCAACCTGTTCCATTGTCTCATCATCCTCACAGCAAAGAATTTCTTCCTGAGATCTAATCTAAATCTCCCCTCTTCCAGTTTAAAACTATTGCCCCTTATTCTGTCACTACAGGCTCTACTAAAAAGTCTGTCCCCATTTTTCTTAGAAACTCCCTTTAGGTAATGGAAGGGGCTCTAAGGTCTTCCCCAGAGCCTTCTCTTCTCCAGGCTGAACAACCCCAACTCTCTCAGCCTGTCTTCATAGCAAAGGTGCTCCAGCTTTTTGATCATCTTTGTGGCCTCCTCTGGACCTGATCCAACAGGTCCATGTCATTCTTACGTCAGGGGGCAGGTTAGTCATCTGCTATGATAGTAGGAAGGAGAAGTGTGATGAAAGACAGCTACTCTGTAGTGTTGCAAATAGTTGCAACAATTATTGAGAACAATCATTGCAAAGGTTGATGCTTCTTGAAAGTCATCACTGTCTTCCTGCAGTTTCTCCCTTGCTGCTGGAGAGACTGCACAGGGATGTGATGCTGTACTACAGGATGCTTTTAATATTTCAAAACTAGAAAACTGTGGCCCAGGGGAAATATTCCTATAAGAACAAAGCTGCTTTGATAGGAAGGTTTTTGAGCTGGTCATGAGAAAAGGCTCTGCAGGGGAAAACCAGCTTGAGTGCCCCAGCATCAATGTGGTGGCCACTATTACTGTCTTTGAGTCAGACATGGTCTTACTCCCTGAACTCCTGGCATATTAAAATCAGACAACCTTTGGAGTAAACAGCTTTACGCAAAAGTGAGCAAAGCGACCGCTGGAAATTGGACATCCCAGACTGGGGAAGGTGGGAATCAACAGGAACAGAGACAAGCATAGAAGGAAGAATGAAATTTTGGGGAGTATTTTTCAAGAAGGTGTGGAGGGAGAGTTGTATGTACATGGCAGTGTCCAGATTCTGTAAAATTTGAAAAAGAAAACTATTTAGCCAGGGAAAGTTGTAGCAGACAGTGAATTCAACTTGGTTTTCAGTTAGGAGATGTGTTTTGTGATGACTCAGGAAAATTGCAAATTATTTCTATAGTTTGTTTCCTTTAGTTTTCTTTCTTTTATGCAGTGATATACATACTTTATTTACTTTCTTCCTCTTTCTTCCCACTCTTGAATGAAAACTTACAAAGCTAGGACTTGGATTAAACCCCACAATGTGTCTTTCAGCAAAGCAGGGTGGGAGAAAAAAAGGATTTCCTGAAACATTGTTTTATAAAGGCTTTGAAAACTTACTTATGCTTTTGCAGAATTCTGCAATCCTTTCACTTTGCAGGTTTTTAATTGGGGTTTGAGCTCACCACATCCAAATCAAACAGTGGAAAAAAATGAAAAATAAAGAGCTCCAGCTTCCTACAGTTACTGGGTAAATTGACAATGGAAAAAGCAACTCTGGGTCAGATTGTTCTCATTAGTTTTGCAAATTAGTGAGCTCAGCATTACACCATCCAAAATGAAATAGTGTTAGAATGTGCTGGTTTAATTAGATTCTCGTGTGCTAGAAAAAGTATTTTTCATGGAGAGGATCAAAATATTAATGACAATTAGATAGACTCAGATTTCCTCCAACCTAATTGGACAAATTAACGGGGTTTTGAAGGTCTCCCTAAAATCTTTTAGCTGTGTGCTCTCTGTATGTTGAGGTGGGGGGAAAATGTTCTCTACTGATGAAGACTCATACACTTTATGGGATCAGATCGAGATTGTAAATCACATTCATTCGTCCTCATGGCAGAATCTCACATTTCTTTTGGTCTAACACTCATTATCAATGTAACTCATTTTCCGTTAGAAAGCTATTAGCATTTGACTACTTATAATGAGCTGTGCTGTACTAAGAGAGATGTGGTAGGTATAGAAATGATTAATATGGTAAGAAGACAGATTTGTACTAATTATTTCTTACTAGGTGGCCTTGGGGCTGCCTTCGACAAGATTCCTGTTGTGCAAAGTCCTGTACGAACATGGGACCAAAAGTGAGGCCCAGCACAGGCATGAGCTGAAAGAGAGATGGTTTCAGAAGACAGCATTGAAGATAGTCCCATGAATTGCAGCTGACCTGATTGGGCAAGATCCTTTGAGCCAGGGTTTTGTGGGTTTTCCCTACTCATCCAGATTCAGTGCTTGTCCTTGAAGAGTCCATGATAGGCGCCTCTCCCCACCGTAGAGCAAGGGCGAATCCACAGAGGAGTTCATGATCTTGCCAGGCACAGATGTGAGACTGACTGGACTGTAGTTCCACGGGTTTTCCTCTTTTTTGGAACGAGAGACTACCCTGGAGACTCCCCTGGAGACTCTAGCGACGAACTCCAGGTGCAGGTCCATAACCTGGTTGCTTATTCACTGAATAATCCTAGTAGAAGACCACTTCAGCTGGTTAGACAATTCATTCAAACTCTTTGTGGTGAAGTAGTGGGACTATAGGGGGACTGGGATGCAAGAGGCGTGGTGGTTTAAAAGACAGCTGCACAGATAAAGTTCTTGTTCACTTCTCACCATCTTTAACACAGAAAAGGCTCTGGAAGAGCCTTCATGTCTTATCATGGTTGTAGGTAGAGCAGAGCATGCCACAGTTTGCATCCTGAAGAGGAGAGGGCAGTCACTGCTTTCCCTGCTCGTCACAAATTAAGGGCTACTGCTGAAGGCTGGATGCTGTTAAACAGGAACTTCTTTTCCAGCACATGGCAAGAGAGTAAACCAACCCAGATTAGGTTTCAAACCTAACAAAAAACTTTCTGAGGAGCTTGTCTGACCTACATAGTTCAGAGCATGAAATTTTGCCTCGGCGCTATCCAGAAGCTATCCTAGTTATTTCTGCTTAAACCACATTGAAAACATTTTTCTGATTTCTTTTTCTTTTTTCTTCCTTTTTTTTTTTTCTTTTTCTAAGAGAAATGGATAATCTTCCCCTAAAGATGCTAAATGATGGGAAAATTTATCATGGCCACTGGTTGTCTGTTCCGAAGGTTGATTTAACTTCATGATTAAAGATGTGCACCTTGACTTCAATTCTAATTTTGCTGACTTAAATTTCCATCCACTGGAACTTGCTATGGCCTTTTTTGCTTGACTCATGAGCGAATGTCTGATAAGCAATTAGAACCTGTAATCTAGTCATCTGTTAAGCTCCGTTTCTCTTCACTAAAGAAATCATGCTCTTGATTGTCTGTCACTGAAGACCTTATCTGTCAGCTTCATATATTTCTCCCCTTGCATTTCTGAGCTCTTTTCAACACCATCTTGAACAGAAGAGACCAAAACTGAACAGTTCTCCAAACCCCAAATTTATTTGTACCACATTCAGTAGTATAAAAAAAAAATTGTGGTCAAACATTCTGCTTTTGGCTTCAAATCGAGACTGAAGGGCATGAAAGAAAAAGATTCAAGTTTTTATGTTGTTGTGTAAAGAAAGGAAAAAACCCGAGTTTTTCTATATCCATGGTGGATAACATGGGAAGCCACAGGCTAGGGAAAGCTTTCCAATCTTAGGGAAATGAAACACTGTGACGAATTCTTCCTGGGAAAAATATATCCCTCACAAGCATGTTCAAAAGCAGGTTGTCTGCTTTTGTCTGATGTTTGCTGAGATGGGGGGCTCTGATCCTGCCCTTATGCTGGCAAATGGACTAGGTCATTTCTCCAGTTGATCTTCCTGTTACAACACAATGCCTGTCTAAAATGATCTCCAAGAGAAGACAGAAATTACACAGGTCCTCTAAAAAAGATTTCAGAAGACTTCTTGGAGCCTGTGGGGAGTGTGTCTCTTGGCAAGGGAAGCACTGAGGTCTGGGCGAGGATTAAGCCAAGGAAAAGTGCACCTAACTCTGGTGCTGACCACTACTGGCAGCTTGATTTTTGTGAGCATTCACCAGGAAATAACCAAACCAAAAAGAACTGAAGTAGCTGAAACTGCTAATTCTGCAATTGGCAATTTATTACTCCAAGAGGGCTTTGGGCATCCTAGTACATTCATTAAAGTGCTGCATCCACTAATTTATGCTCTTGGCTCCTCCAGTCTTCTCCCACTGTGTCACAGAGGTAATAGATGGGCTTTTCAGAGGCTGCATGTCATGAGTGCTAGGCATTGAAACACAAGGGATGGCAGAGGTTTCACCATGGACAGTGAGGGATGAGGAAGGCACTGGAAAAAGGAGAGCCACAGAAAGAAAGAGTATGCTTGAGGCAGGGTGTTACAGAAGGCAAAGTATTGTGGGACAAAACTAATTCCTCAGGTTTGGCAGTGATCACAGGCTGGTGGGGAAAGGGAGTCCCTATGGAATTCTTGTTTCACCTTAACCCCTGAATGATGTGGTTTTACTCCAGCCAAAAGCACATCCTCTGATGTGCTCTGCATGGGTGGCTCCATGAACCACAAGTAAATCAGGGACTGCCTATTACAGCTCTGTCCTCTGCCCTATTCCCCCATCCATTTGGACACATTTTACCACATGATTATTTTTTTAAAGAAGGAGGAGAAAATGCTGGAAGCTGTAGTACTTAATTTTGAAATGTTGAAATAAAAATTCCAGGTTTCCAGTTCAAATCCATGTCACTGCAAAATTGGACATAAGTGCACTCAAAGAAAACCAGGCAGTTAAAATGTTCTAAAAATGAAACAAGTGCCAACAGCTTCACTATTATTTTTGTTACTTTTTGAAGAAAAAAAAAAAAGGCAACTATTTATATCTTAACCCTGGCCATGTTTTCTATTCCATAATCTGTCCTGATGTTTTTTTTTTTTTTAAAGCAGGAAAAAATCACACACCTTTGGTGAAGGAAAGGGAGGAGGGATGTGAGATAGTGCTAATTAATGACAGTCTTTGACCTAGACAAAAAATGCCCGAGTACCATGTACTGGAAATGAGAGGATCTAGGAGACGTCTTTTAATGTGAGGATGTTTTTTTTCCTCATTTTTCTTTTTTTTTATTTCTCAGAAGAGTTTATCCTTGTCTTTCGTGCTGACCTGATGAATAGCCCCCTTACTGTCTCACCTGATTCACCTCCCAAACATCTGAGATGGTTCATGTGCTGTCCATAAAAGTGCCACTGTTCAAGTCCCTGCAGAATTTCTCATGTAGATGTATAAATATACAAATTACAGGGATTCAACTAAATCAGTTTTTCCCTCACAGTAATCATATCCTAATCTCATAGTATAATGTCAGAATCCTTCAGCATTTATGCATGCACAAAAAGCAAGTGATTAAATAGAGTTCAGTATTAAATTGCATCTGCATAATTGCTCTTTTCTTTGTTCTGTCTAGTTCCATAATGCACTGTACAATTTTCAATTTTCTTGCCCAAGAAGGTGCTGTCACAGTGTCTGTGAAAGTGTGGCTACCATGGGATGAATTGAAGACAAACTCAGGCCCTTAAGAACAACACCTTGCTTCAGGTGTGCAAGGTTCTTCCTAGGCCTGAAATGAGGTCGGTTGGAGATGTCGTGGTGCCAGGAGAGTTTGGTGTTACCACGTATTAGGAGCTTGAGTTGCATGCTTTTTACAAGGAGTCACATGGAAAAGATGTGGGGTGATGGGTACAAAGTTACTCCTGGGGAGATTGTGGTTATACACAAGAAGAAAATTTTTCACAATGAGAACAACCAGCCATTAGAACAATCTCCTCAGGGCAGTGGTAGGTTCCCCAACATTGGATACTTTTCAGATTCATCTGGATGGGGTGCTGGGCTACCTTGTCTAGACTGTCCTTTTGCCAGGAAATGTTGGACCAGATGATCCTTGAGGTCCCTTCCAACCTGGTGTTCTATGATTCTATGTTCTTACAGCAAGTTCCTTGTGCTGTTTGTGTCTGTTTGTTTACCCAAGCCGTTTGGGATGCAGGTTGGGACTGCTCTCTAATGTCCACCCCAGCTATAAAGCATTTCGGTCTTCCACAGCAGATCATGCAACAGAGGCCACGGAAAGGCCTGTATCCTTTTTAAGTCTCTTTTAAATCCTTCTGGGAATCTAGCTCTGATCCCTTGGAATCATCACTTGCACCAGTTTAACGGCACTGCTTCCTGTGCATGTGTGTTGCCATGTTATAATCAGTTAATATTTCCTCACACAAGGCATATGTTTCTGTCATAAGAGCATTTGGTAGAGAAAAAAACATGACCCCTCTACCCTATCCTGTTCCCCTCATGTGGGTTTGAATCTGAATTATCAACACACAGAGTGCAAGGCGGCAGCCGCACCGTCATCTCCAACTACAGAGTTTCTAACTAGCGCGGCTGTTTTCAATAATAAATAGGCAAGTTTAGGGCTAATTATAACAGGCCTTCTAATTTCCAGCTGGAGTCACAAAATCAATAGAAACTCCTTGCTTCATTAAATAATTGCAGTTGCCAATAGCTGGAGCTGTTCCATCTGCAGGTGCACACAAAACCTGTTGATTTAGTGCTTATCTTGCTCCAAAGCCTTTTTGCAAGGAATGCACCCATATAGGTGCTATCTCCTGCCACCAGATATAACAAGACATGAGGAAGGAGAAGCACCCTGGTCGTCTTTGACAGAAATATGACATGTGCTTGGGCTGGACTGAATGGGCTGCTGAGACAGATGCTAGGAAAAGGGACAGCTCATCAAATTTTCTTGAATTGCTTTAAAATGAGAATATGCTCTCGGGTTGTCAGTACATGTTGAGGTCAGTGATACTGTGCTCCTAACAGCGCCTAAACTGCATTGTCCTCCAGAACTCTAGTGACTGATGTGTGGTCAGGTTCCTCCTCCCTCTACCTCCACACCTGCAATATAGCACAGAGAGATGGAGGCACCAGCAGTCTTGGTTTAAATGGGAGAAAGTTTTGGTCCATTTGGCCAAATCCATCATGTGGGTAAAAGCAGCATTGGAATAATACAAAGTTACACAGGTTTTTCTGGTAGCCCTAGCCAAAAGAAGAGATTGGCTAGAGCGGCTAAAGGAAGCAAAATCTATCTGAAAAACATGGGCTTCTTTTCATGTATCTAATACAGTTGGTATTTCTACACCAAAAGGGTTATCAAACCTTGGAACAGGCTGCCCAGGGAAGTGGTTGAATCACTGTCCTTGGAGGTATTTAGAAGACAGGTAGAGTTGGTGCTGAGGGACATGGTTTAACGGTGATTTTGTCAGTGTTAGGTTGATGGTTGGACTCAATGATCTTAAAGTTCCTTTCCAATCTAGACAATTCTATGTTTCTATGATTCTAAGATGAAATCTATTTCTAACATTACAGTAAAAATGGAGAACTCTCAGACTATGGGATGTTCCCCCAATGGCTAGAGACATTAGTGGTTTGTGCAATTCAGGCTGGTTTTCTGCTCTTGTGAAACCAAACCTCTTCATGAACTCTTTATGGAGCTTCTTCATTAGTTTCCCTCTGGTGATGAACAGACTGATTCAAACTGCAATCTCTTCTCCTTCTGAGCTCCATGAAAGTCATTAGGGTTTCTCAAGATATTTACACTGAACTGTAACAAATATCTATTAGCATTAAGTGATGAGTGTAACAAGCTGAACTGCCTTACAAAATGCACAGGAGGGTCTGTCAGCCTTCCATCAAAATGTTTATGAACCTGTTATTTAGCAGGACCAGCTGGCTAGCAGCTTATGTAGATGTCTAAAAGCCTTAGGTTGATTCCTGCAGGTCTTCCAGTCAAGGCAAACCAATCATTTGCTATAAGCAGAAGTATTTCTTTATGGGAATAAAATCCAGCCAAAACACTTTGTGTAAACAATATGAGCAACTTAATCAAGTTTTGAATAACACATCTTCAATGAAAGGAGATACCTAACGTTTTCAGGGAGTATTTGTGATGTAACCAAGGAAAGTCAAGGAGTATCATGTTGGAACAAAACAGACAAGTGTTACCTTGGCATTGACGGCTTGTAACACCTTGTAAAAATTCCCTGCTTTTCTTCTTAAAATGATTATGGTTGGTCCATTCACAGTATGCCTTAGGCAGCCTGCTAGTGAAGAGTGTTAAAGCATCTTTTAAAATATTTTTCCCCCAAAATTACCTGTCTTTGATGGGACCTTGAATAAAAAGTGACTTGAAAACAAGGAGAATTATACATCTAAATTCAGCCTTGGTTTTACCTTTTTCAAGTGTATGAAATTGGAAGAGGAGAGTTCATTCTTCCCCACGGGGAAGGGGACTTGCCAGCAGTACTAACAGCTGATGGGCTTGGAAGAGTGGTTCATGGATGACCAATATGCTTGCTTTTTTATTGTGCTCTCTAACCATCTACCAGCATCTGTCATCTTTTCTGTTGTGGACCTGGCTTGAAAGGCCTTTATGGTGGAGGCTTTTGGTTCATTCTGCATGTTTTCAGTAGAGATTACAATATTCCCTGCTGTAGCTATGGTTTGTGAACAATAATGCTGCATTTAGCCCTGTGATTAAAAGAGATTATTATCAGGAAAAGTAATTTCTAAGGTGGGGAGATACTATAAGCCTTGCAATCTCTTAGGTCTTCAGGGATTTTAAGGAAAATAAAGGTTTGTATACCTTTGGCTGTAGAGAGGGTATAACCAAAGCAGTTGTAGTTGCCTGTGGAGATTGGTACAAGGATGTTACTCACAGCAGGAGCAGGCATGGGAAATGCAAAAGTCAGTAGGAGCTTGAGCTCAGAGTAAAGGCCTGGTGAAAGATGTTAAGAAGTAGAAGACAAGAAAGAGAAATCCATTCCTAGTAGTAAAGAGATGAAAGAAAAAGAGATCTCTGAAGGAGATAGAAGGTTACAAAGGCATTTTTATAGCAGATGAAGGGAATGCATTTAAAGCTGGTGAGTGTGATTAGACATGAAACTGCAAATGTCTATTGTGTGGAGTGCTGAACTTAAGAAGAAAGGAGACTGTGTAGGACTGAGGAATGATAATCAGATCTGAAACATGGAGAAAGTTTCAGACCTTAAGGATCAGAACCAGATAAACACAACTTTGAGAACATCTAGGACATGATATTACCTTGCTTTTTGTCTGAATGACTGTAGTTCCTGTGGACTCTGCAGTCTGGGAACAGGCGCTGTGTGGGTCCAGATCATTTTAATGACAGCATGGGGAAGTTGCATCTCTTCTCCAACCAGTTTTCTCCATTAAAACAAGGAGTTATTCTGTCCTCTCACAATGTCTTAGAGGTCATAGGAGACTAGGGAATTAATTCTGCAGGGTAAGGAGCAAGAATCTGAAACCAAACACAAGGACACTAATTGGTGATTGTTGTTATCCAACGTGAGTGAGGAAAGATAAGGCTTGATTTATGTACATCTGAATGCAGTAATGCTGCCTTGTTTAATAGTTCAGGTCAAATACTGTCCCCTTATGTCCTCTGTAAGGTTTAAGGACAGAAGACCGTTTTACAGAGGACGTCAGCTTTGCTGGGTCTCAGGGCTGGTGAGGTTGGGGTGGGCTCTCAGAAGCTCTGTGAAGCTCCAGGCCTGCACAGGCTGTAGGGCTGTTGCCCTGAACATTTCTTCAGGGAAATGAGGAAATATATAGAGGCAGGGCTCCAGCAGAAATGTTCTCTTTCCCTTGAAAATCCTCTGGTTAGATGTCATCTTTTGGTGTTCCCTAAGAAATTAATTTATGGGGTTGTGAGGGGAAAACAAAGACTCCCTGAGTCAAAAAAAAATACACCCTGTTAAGCCTGTGGAGAACATCAAGACACACTAAATTGAGCAAAGTCAATTAATGCCTTCAGTCACCTTTCTATCCTCTGGATTGGCAGCAATTGCAATTGCCTGAAATCACATCCTGGAGCTCTTCCTCCGTGGGTATGCAACAGAAATGCAGGGAACAAAAGTTCAGATACACTAATCCAGGTGGTTAAACTTTGTCTGTGAACCCATCCAAGCCGTGTGTTTTCAGTCTTGACAGTCTTACAGGTGTGTCTGGACCAGAACAGCTCCTCAAGTTTCCCAAGCAGAGCTCAAAAACTGACCCTGTGCAGCCAGCAATGAACGAACGTGCGCAGGCTTGCGAGGCACTTGCACAGATGGTGCAATTAGGGAGAGCAGCTATGCTGCAGCGTTCAGTATGGTCACCCTCAGTTCCATATGTGTCCTGTCATCTGAAGTGGGCTGGCGAGCAGCCAGGCCTCCTCTGTGTTTGTGTTTCCCTGGCACATACTGCAGAAATAAGACTAAACAGCTCTCTGCTGGGGCTGCTGAGTCCCAAGGGCTGGGTCACCTGTGA
The DNA here is from genome assembly GCA_028565335.1 of Limnodromus scolopaceus. Classification (NCBI taxonomy): domain Eukaryota; kingdom Metazoa; phylum Chordata; class Aves; order Charadriiformes; family Scolopacidae; genus Limnodromus; species Limnodromus scolopaceus. The sequence goes on along the minus strand of JAOXNO010000013.1, from coordinate 157,472,473 downwards.
GACTGGTGATGAGATGAGGACCCTTACCTCCTGAGGACCAGGCAGCCTCAATGCATACCCGCTCTGGGCTTGATTTACAATGCTTATTGCTTTGTGGGCACTGAGGATCAGTGTAGATGAGGAAGGCGTCCCTCTACTTTTTGATAGCTGAGAAGCAAACTCCCTTGTATCAGTGAAGTAGTCATGGAATGACAATGCAGTACAAAAATAGCATAACAGCCGGTTCAAGGATAAGGATGATGTACTGCTGTGGACAAGGATGAGGAGAATGGATTGAAAACAGCGCTGAGGAGAAGGACTTGGGTGTGTTGGTGGATGAGAAGCTCAACAAGAGCCAGCAATGTGTGCTTGCAGCCCAGAAAGCCAACTGCATCCTGGGCTGCATCAAAAGAAGCACGGTCAGAAGGGTGAGGGAGGGGATTCTACCTCTCTACTCTGCTCTGAGGAGACCCCACCTGGAATACTGTGTCCAGCTTTGGAGTCCCCAACATAAGAAGGACATGGACATGTTTGAACAGTTCCGGAGGAGGGTCACGAGGATGATCAAAGGGCTGGAGTACCTCTCCTATGAAGACAGGCTGAGAGAGTAGGGGCTATTCAGCCTGGAGAAGAGAAGGCTTCAAGGAGACCTTATAACAGCCTTCCAGTGCCTAAAGGGGGCTACAGGAGAGATGAGGAGGGACTCTTTATGAGGGAGTGGAGAGACAGGACGAGGGGTAATGGTTTTAATCTGAAAGAGGGGAGATTTAGGTTAGATACTAGGAAAAAATTCTTTCCTGTGAGGGTGGTGAGACACTGGAACCTGTTGCCCAGAGAAGTCGTGGATGCCCCATCCCTGGAGGGGTTCAAGACCAGGCTGGATGGAGCTTTGAGCAACCTGGTCTAGTGGGAGGTGTCCCTGCCCAAGGCAGGGGGGTTGGAACTCAATGCTCTTTAAGGTCCCTTCCAACCCAAACCATTCTATGATTCTACAACCGTATGATTTTGGAAACCTCTACTTCTTCTCTTCATTTGGCCCAAATGAGAATGTATGAGTGGACACAACCTGTGGACACAGGTTCTGTGCCAGTTGTTGAATATTCCTACCTTTCTTTGCCAGGAGACAGGGAAAAGCTCAGGCATATTTTCCCAGGTGTTTTAAAGAATGATCTGGTAATTTGCAAATAAATGCACTAATCCAGAAGGCAGATGAAGCAGCAGAAGTGTGCACAAGGGATAAAACTATCTGAGGGGGATCAAAACATATCAAATGCACTTTCCTGTGGGAAAGTGACACTTTGGGTATCGAGTTTTGATTCAAAACTATTTCAAACCTGTGCTTCAATGCCACAGGAACTACCGTGAAGACCAACAGACAAACTAGGCACAAAGAGACATCAAAAGTCTCACAGCATGATTTTCTACTAAATTTTCCCTTAAGCTGGCTGTTCTGTTCATTTATTTTATGTTTTGGGAGTGATAAAAGCATTAATTTAGGATTCCAGGAGCTTCTGTGCTGAAAAGTGAAGGTTTCCATTGCAAACAGGGGAAGGACACTGGTGATTGCTCAAGCTCATGTATAAGGACAAGTAGGATGATTCAGGGAACTTGTGGTCTTAGTTACGAGGAAATATTACTCAGACACGACCTTTTGGTCAGCATCTCAGATGAATAAAATCTTGCTGTGTCTAGAAGATCTTTGAGGCACAGTGATGAGTAGATCTCCAGGACCTTTCATGGCAGTAACTAATTCAGAAATAAGACCTAATGGTTGAAAGAGGACAGAGACTGATGTTATCATCAGAGATAATCATAGCAAAGTATTTTTCAGCATAAGCCACCAAGGCTCTCAGATCTCATACCATCCACCTCAGGAAAGCAAGCGAGCTGGTTGGTGGCCGCCTCAGCCCAGGAAGTAACTGCTTTGGACTCGTGATGTGTCACAGTTGGGCCCAACCAGCACTGCGAGGTGGGTTTCTCCATCAAGAAGGGCTCAAAATGAAGTCCTGCTGGAGGTGGAAGACCCTGACCTATGGCTGGCTAGTGCAGTCATGCCAATTTGCCCCTTCTAAAGGGCCGTTCTGCAGAGAATTTATCCTAAACTATTTGTGCAACAAACTATTTCTGGATTCAGGCCTGGAGACAACCAGCTAATATGATATTTTACATAGAGCTGGCTAAAAAATGCCACACCATGAAGATACACCAGGTACTTCATTTCCAAAAGAAATTCAGTTTATAACTTCCTCTAAAAATATTTTTTCCCATTTTTTTTTCTTGATATAGTATTACCACAAGGTAATGATCCCATCCTATCTCAGAAACAATCACATTTCTTTGTGGGGAAAAAAAAAAAAGTAATGGTCTGTAAACTGCAGGGTTGCCTGGAAGTATCTAAACATAAAATATTGTTATGTGAACAAGGTACTGAAACAGACATAACAAGGTGAGGAATTGTAAAGTAATAAAACTTAGGTGGGAAACTACTGAGAACAAAAGGAAATGTGAAATTGAGAGGATGTAAGAACAGTAGTGAGGCATGGAAGAAAGGACTGGGGTTATTTCAGCCGGCAGGGATGAGCTAGTGAAGGATACTGAGTGCAGAGCTGGTTTGCACAAGAGGAAACATGAATCAAATGGGAGTCATGAACTGGGTGGATTTCAGGAGGTGGGAGGAATGCCAGGACCATACTACAGCCATCTCATTTCATGCCTGATACACAGTGTGGTGGGCAGGGAGCTCCTCCGTGAATCTCTCTCCCAGTGAAAAGTCCTTTTAACGTTGATGAAGTATTGTCTCCTCTTACCACCACCTCCAAACCTAACATGAGAAAACTGATGTAACTTCAAAAATTTGCTCATTTGTCTAAATAGCCCTGAGGCATTTTCAAGGCTGAAAACCAATTTAAGAGATGAAGGAAGGCATAAAAGATATCATATCTGCATATCCTGAAGTTCAAAATGACCACTTCTCATGAGATGTAGCAATGAACATCTCCTGAGTCACAGACAGCATTGTTTAGACCTAAAACAAGTTTTGACGATCATTTTTATAAAATTCAAACTGATTTATCCTGTAGAAAAGCAACACCAAGATGAAGAATTGAAATGAATGTAGTATAGATTCCCATGAACAAACAAATCTGTGTTTCAAGGGATCAGAATCCAGTTTCATGTTGGCATCATTCTTCCTCCCCTGGGTCAAATCACAAGTTTGGATCAGCTTTCTAACAGGGTTGAAAAACCTGGCTAAGGTTTTTATGTTCCCAGGGAAATTACATACATGTACCTCTTCAGCTGTCTCCTTATGAAACTAAATGAACTAAATATCTGTGGGATCAAACCTGTGATTGTCATTTCAGTTTTTGTGTGTTTTCTTGTATTACCCATTAGTAAAGCTTCATTTTAGTGCCTTTGAGCTTAGGTTGTAGTGGAAGACAAGTTGATGCCATGAACCTGAGTGTACTTTTAATTGTAATTGTTCTTTGTATATGAATGTACAGGCCTGAAACAGAGATGCATATACTCCTCTTTTTCAAGGATTGCAATCCAATATTAATAAAGTCTTTCCATAGTATGATTTGGCTTTATAAAATTTAAAATTCCCAATGCAAAGAAATGGTTCCCATTGTTCACATGTTCCCTTTTTGCAGAACCTTGTCTAACCTGGTAGTCACAGTAAAATTTCTTTAAAGATCAGAAGATACTTTCCAATAAAAAGATCTTAGAAGACAATACAATCACCAAGTGACACCTGCTACACCATTATTCAGAACTGAGAAGTCAATGACTTTATCCTGCAACACATTTTCGTGTTGTGCCTATGGGATAGGAACTGATAGGAACTGTTTTCTCTATCTCAAGGTAGGGAGGAAAAGACGACATTCAGCCACAGAGGCACAATGGTCTTAACTGGGAAACTACCCCAGGTCTCCTTACTTCTGGCAAGTGCACTGGCCACTTCTCCAGACTTCCTCTCTGCACCATTGAAAATTATATTGATGATGGATGTGGTGAAAATCTTTCAAACACAAACCAGTTTTTGTTCTGACAATAATCATGGAAGCATTTTTATTTTTCGCCACAAATCATCATGGGAGAAAGTGGAGATTTTACCTTATCAGTTTTTCCCTGAGTTTTATTCCCCAGTTGTCTTAATGTTCAGAAGAGAAGAGGAAAATTACTGATAAAGTAATGCATCTCTCCAAAATCTCAGTGCATTGTGTTAAGACTGGTGTGGGAACCAAAAATGTTTATTGGTTTCCTTCAACTTAGGATCCCACAATCCCCCAGAACTCTGACTGCTTTACAGACGCTGCCCTCTTCAAAATTAAACCTTGAGAGGGCATGTTTTGTTTGTTTCCTGAGATACTTAATGAGTGCTGATCCCAGATATCTATGTTTCTATCTGCTACAAAGTTTGATTTGAGCAGCCGTCAGCAGTATTTGCAATTTAACGCATCGCCAAGGTGTGGTTTAATTGACAGTAACTTTCTGAACTCAGCACTGGATTATTGAAGAATTAGATGGGAGAATAATTTGTGGACAATAAGAAAGTGCTGCAGCCTTTCCCTATTCACTTGTCTTGTCACTTCAAGCTGTCATTCAAAATAGCCCGTCATCTCTCTTCTCCTCCACTGGCTTCATTGTGTTCGCCTTGGAAGGGCTAATTAGTTCCTCGTCAACCACTGGCTCTGCCTGAGTCTTGAACAGGGGAGCAAAAATCAATTTGTCTTTCCAGCAACATACACCAGGAAGGGATAAGGAAGTTGGCAACATAGTGAGTGGCAGGGAACACTTAACTCCCTTAAAATAATTATTCTGAGAGCTTGGACTGGACTCTTGCAAGTTTATGTCAGTCTCTGAACTAAATTATTATATTCAAAAGAGAGAGAAAGTGAATCACTAAGCAGATCTGCTCATGGCAGAAATCAGAGTTCATGTAATTTGGCACGGAGAGCTCCATCAGCACTGCTGCCTTCATTAGCTCATGAGCTTTGTCTAAGCTACAGGAAAGTCCTTCTTGAGCCCAGATAACAGGTCTGAACTGCAAAGCCCATAAAATAAGGGGTTTCCATGAAAGGCAGGATCCCCAGAGAAGTCAAATTATTTCCCTCCCAAAAAACGTTAGATGGTATTTTTCTTTTTTCTTGAGGGAGATTTAGGGTTGGCACAGCACTGGAAGGCACTGGGTTGTTTGTTTCGTCTTGGGGAATTCTCTGAGCCCAGTGTGGTCTCTTGGCCAGTTGTTTGGAGGAATTATTCTTCTAACTGTGCAGACAAAGACCCAAATAGAATATAAAACCAAATGGTCACTACAAGAAAAAAGGAAGACACATTTTGTGGAGTGACTTGTATAAAATAAAGGTTCACATTTCTCGAAGTGCTTTGCTTCTGTTTTTCCTTCATCCTACAAGTCCTTCAGGAAAGTCACTTTAAAAAAAGATTGGGTTTGAGCCAATTACAAATACTGTTTAATACCTGGCTCTCCAGATCCAAGAAACCTGCTTGTGTTATTTTCATTAAATTTGAAATGGGTATTAAGTCCAATTTTTGAGACTTTTTCCTACTGGAAGTCACTATTCTTTAGCATAAATGTTCTCAAAATGGATGGTTTTTGTGAAAATTAATTTTTCTTCACAGTATTACTCACCATGGGCCCATTTTCCTCAAAGGAAAACAAAAAACCCTCTTTCCACAAGGCTTCAAAACTGCTTATGGAGAAATGGCCTTTCAGTTTGTTGCTGGGTTCAGTTATAGCCCAGGGTAACAAAACTGTTTGAGCTTCAGAAAGCAAAAGGTCCTCACTGAAGTCCCTCCCAGGTAAGGCTCCAAAGCAAAGAGGGAACTTTGAACTGTTGTACACTTTCTGGACCCCAGAGGAAGGTGAAAGGCATCAGCCTGCAGGCAGGATTGCCTCCCCACTCCCGTCTTTCTTAGTCAGAAAACTGCAGATGACCTTCAGCTTCCAGACTTTTTTGGTTGTAGCACCACATTTAGTGCAAGAAAACTACACGGGACCATTTACATCAAACCTTCCCCAGGTGAAACTTTTCCTGAGCCCTATTTAGATTCTTCTGTGTCCTATTTAGTTGCTTCCACAATAGCTTGCAAAGGGGGAAAGAAAGAGACAGAGACATTCAGCTCATGCAAGATGCATGGGTGCCTTTGCTAACAGGAATGGTGATTGCCCTACTTATTTCCTCTGGAGAGGTGCAAAGTGCCACATACTCATTTAATCTTATTTTTAACTTTAAGTGAGTACCTACATTGCATTGCCTTCAACAAGAAATGAACAAGCATTTGAGCATTCTTTCTGAATAGGAAGAAGTCGAGCCCCAAATCTGGGGACTTAGCTGAATTTGAAATACTTGTCAGCACTGACAAATGAAGAATGGGATTTATCATTTTCTCTTTTGATTGCTCTGCTTGTGCCTCTGTTGTCACTCACTGGATATCATACGTGGGATAGGTCCTCATCTTGTTTAAGGTCTTAAATGCGGGCAGTCTCCAAAGGCTGTTCTTCAATGCTGCTGTTTCTGCTTTGATTTTTGGAGTACACGGGGAGTCTGTATAATTAAGGCAGAATATCTGGTACAAACCCAGATTTAGTGCAGCTTAAGCTCATCCAGGCTCCACCGCTCCAACTTCTTCAGGGAGGAGAGCTGCTGAGTGTATTCACAGCTCTGCCCTGAGTTTAGACATACTGTGCATCTCGGATACCCCCCATACAACTTCATTCTGCCCTCTACCTTTTAGGTTACACTCTCTTTCGGACAGATGCCACCAGTTCTGTAAGTCCTGAGACTTTTCAGGGTAGGATCCCCACGTAGACAATTAACTTTGGGTCTCTACAACACAGGTGTCTTCATCTGAGCCAGCTGATCAGGTTCCTAGTATGGGCAATGGAGAGGAAGTCAATGGAGTCAGAGCAATTAATGGTGTGCTTCCTTTGGATGGTCCAAGAGTAGCCATATGTTTCAGGATAAGATGAATCATGCCCTAAAATCCATTGTCTCCACAGATTTGTGCTCTGTTGGCTACAAGGAGTGATTTGTTGTATGCATGTAACCTCTGTGTGTGATGGACACTCTGTTAAATTGAATAAATCTCCACTTTGTAAAGTCTTACTCTTCAGTGACATATAAAGGAAAAACCCTCTTCTCCTGATCTCTGCTCATGATATGCCAGAAGTCCTTGACTTCTCTGTTTCATTTATGTGAGAGATGTCGATGTTGCCTTTTAAGAAATCTCGTATGTGAAAAGCAGGACAAAAGGGACTTTTCAGATTCCTGCAGGAATTGAGACGGTTCTTGGAGTTCCTGCTCTTTCTACTTAAGCGTGATGGGGCCCAGTTCAAGAAGGAACATTACTATTTCTTTTTCTATAGATATCAGTCAGCTTTGGTATGTAGACGGAGAGGAGAGGGGCAATTCTTAGTCACCAGAGAGGACCACAGGCATCCCAGGAGCTCTAGGAGAGGACATCAGCAAGCTCTTCTCTGGACTATTCATAGCTCCATTTTTCATACATTTTTCTCCTAGGTAGATTGATCCCTGGTTTGTGAGCCAGCAGGCAGAAGATATAAGGGATGAGCCTGGTGGTAACAAACCCAACCAGCAGCTATAGGTGTCCTACCAAAGAGCCCTCAGGGACTAATCACAGCTATTTGAGGTGCCTTTGCCAAAACAAGGTGTACCACTACCAACTATCTCATGAACTTCAACATTCAGTCATTGTTGGTAGGGGTACACCTTGTTTTGGCAAAGTGCGTAAGAAGAGGAAGCTGAATGTTCCCAGGGACTGAAGAATATCTAATTACTTTTCAGCAGATTCAAGCAGTGTCCCCCAAAAAGGAGACACGAAAAGCTATGAGACACAGGGACTAGACCAGACTGGCCATAGCATGGGGACCCCATAACATAAACCATTCTCTGACAACTGTGGCCCATCTCATGATTCATACTCAAGGCAGCACAGCAGCTGGATGAAGCAGGAGGCTCAGTCCTGTATGACAGTAATTTATGCCTTGACATATGGGGAAATCTCTGCGATTTATGATTCATCTGCTGCAGATGTGACCTGCTCAAGCAGGACCCCACTTTTTAGAAACTGAATGATCTGTGTGACTTTACAGATTATTAATTTGTTTTCTCAAAACATTGTGTTCAGTGCCTATACTATAACGACCTCTTTTGCTTTCTTTTGCTTTCTTTTAGGTTATGTTAAAATATGGATTTTGCATGGAGCAGAAAAAGCAAATAAACTAAGCAGCAGTATCAAGTAATACGCTCTGCAACAACTGCTTCAGTGCTGTAACACAGACTTCCTTCCTCTGAATAGTGCTATGGTCTCAAAGACTCCAGATCACTGATGTTTCATGCTACTACTGAGTGATAAATACTAAAAATATAGTAATTGCAGGTTTAAAAATGGGTATTTGATACTTACAATACCGCAGCATCTTGCAGCTCCGGGATTTCACAGTGCTCTGTATTTACAATGCAGAACATAAAGATACTCCTACCTTAAAGAAGTGACCACAAAACTTGCCACCAGGTGGGTGTGAAGCAAAGAAACAACAAAACAATACTGGCAAAGTGGGTCAGCATCCACTGGTGGTTTTAATAGCCACCTCATCAGAAGACTCCTGTACCTTCAAGCCCTCTGGTTCATGTGTTAATCTCAAATTCCAGCTAATAATGCAAGTGATATCCCTTCTCAGTATACCCAGATAAACTCTTCCCACTCTTGGTACAACAAGCAAACAAGCTCTGATCTGAGAGATCCTGTCAAGAGCAGCTGAGGGTGGGTCACTGAATGTGCTATGTTCGCAATTTCTTTTTTCCCTCTTTCAGTGTTATCTCTCCCCCTTCTAACATTTGACAGAAAACAGGGTGAAGAAGAGGACAGAAAAACATGATGATGTTCAGGCCATTTTGGTGCTGTGAAGATATGAAATTTTATGGCGTTGGAGAAATAACGCAAAGGTCACCCCGCTCTCCTCTCTCCCACCTCCACTTCTGTACCAAGAAATGCATTATAAATCTCTTCCTCATCCATAAATTAAGGACTGTTGTTTACCAGTAACGTCCTTTCCTCAGAGAGTTATCAGCTGCCTTGTTTAAAACTGGATATTCACAAACTATCAGGAGGTTTAATCTTATTTTCCAAAGGTGTATGAATAAATTACCACAAACTGAGATGGAACAGGCAGCAGACGGGTAACTGTGGGTGGGAGGTGAATGCCACATGCACGCTCTCGTGCTGTACTCTGATGTTAGTGCCCTCGGCTCCCACGGCTCATCTTTTAGGCTCCAATTCAAACAAACACTGGGGTTTGTTATTATTATTCTTTTATTTCCTGACAATGTTTTTTAAATCACAGCAGCAACACGATAACAGCAAGCCTCAGCCCATTCAACAATATGTAAATATTTCCCCATGGGAAATGAGATAGAAAATTCATGTCCACAGATTTCAAAAGGTCACTTAAGCTTCAGTGTGTAAACACCAGCAATCTGCATCTCAGCTGCCTTCAGTGATAACTCTTGTTTAGGTGCTCACCAGGCATAGAGACCACAGTAAGTGAGATGTGCAAATGTGGATGACAAAGAGATGGAGGGCAGACTGAGATGGAGAGAATGAGAGACCAAGACACCAAACAGAAGAGGAAAGAAAAAGCTGAACTGCCACAAGGATGGTTCTGCAGACACAGAGTTTGGTGCTCTGAAGTTATGCTGAAGGCACTTCCCAAAATACTCGTCTGCATATGTCACAGTTGTTTTCCTCTAGGGCATTTTCCATTTTTTATCTGAATATTTTCTGCCTGCTTTCTTACCACACCAGATACACAATCTGCTCTGGGGGAATAGGTGCAGAAAAGGGACTACAAACCTTCAAGAAACTCTACTCATGCACAGTCACAGCGGGAAGCTGCCTTGGTTGATAGTCAACACAGACTGAGCCAGGCTCAAGGTACTTTTCCCCAGTCCAAGCGATGGCTCCATCACCTCCGTAGCTCTCCCTTTACACCACAACAGCAGTAAACCAAGAAGTGAGGCTGTGTGAAGAGGCTGGGAGATGTAATGGAAAAGTGCAGGATCTAAGGGTACAATGCAAAATACAGCGTGAAAGAGGAAGAGTTGTGCAACTAGCTTTTGCACGCATGGGTAATGGGAATGAATGGCATGGAAGAGCCCACCAAGAGAGATGACTGTCTGCAGACAAGTGGCTGGTATCACACCAGAACACCAAAATTCTACCACTTGTGTAATGTGGCCTTAATTCACTAGTGTAAAATGCACTTTTTTTCAGATACACCCATGGAGTACCTCAGTAAAGTGCTACCAGAAACTAACCCTATGGAAAATGTCTCTATTCTGTGAAGTAATGGTCACAACAATTTCCAAGATGCCATGGTGTCCTTATGTGATTACCAATTTTTTGCATAAACAAAAGAAAACCATCCCCACTAATTTCTTACTTCTAGGGGTTAGAAGTCTTATCTTTCAGATCCTGTGAAGATTTTTTACGTAAAAGGTTTGTGTGCTAGGGAACAGAAAGGAAGGAATTGGAATAGAGAAACTCAGATTCCTCCCTTGAAAACTGTGCAACAATACCCTTCTATTTTCTTTCTATTTTTTTCATTTGATTGGGGTTTTTATTTGTTTGCATTTTAATGCTAAGGAGCACTTTCATAGATTTTTAATGTGCATGGAAGCTTTGGTGCAGGAGGAAGGTGTTGTTTTTAATCTGGTTGAGAACACTGACATTTTGAATTTTATCTGGCTTGAGCCAGTCCAACTTTAATGAAACCATGATTTTCTTTTACCCTAGAGAAAATTTTTTCCACCCTCTCAGGATAATGATGTGAAACATTTCCTTCATTTTTTCCAACATTAGGATTGAGAAATGTTTTGATTTTCTCTATCTTCCACACACACACACACTCTGAAAGGCAACTTTTACCATGCTGCCTCAGTTTGGAAGAAGTGTGGTATCAACTTAAGACATTTCACTTTCTATCGTGCCCTGAAATGTGGTACTGCTCATACTGAAGTAAAAGAAAATAGCAGTAAAAAATGGCGAAAGGAGAGAGAGGATACAAAGCGTGGGTCAATAATAAATCCATATTGAAAAGCTGATTTACCATTTCTATATGGAGATGTTTCGAAGATAGGGAGTTCATCCAGAACTTAGAAGCAGATGAGATTTCCCCAAACAGAATCAAGAGCCACTGGAGTTATGAAGGTGTAGAAGTCCATGTCATATAGCACAAAAGATTTCTGATTTTGCCTTGATGCCTTTATTACCCCCATACTAGCACCCAGAGGAAGACCTATCACGTTTATGAATATTTTCTGGGGTGGCAGGAGATATAACTCTCAGTCTAGAAACGTGAAAGTTGTTTTCCAGAAGTTCCAGGCTGCATTTCCATGTCACATCACTGTTGCTTAGCATTCTTCTCATCTTGGGATAATTCAGAACTAGACTTTCCCCAGGATATTGGCAGTTCTCCAAAGTTTCAACAATATTCAGGACAAAAGCAGATGTCTTTTGGATTCTTCTTTGTCTTGGTATGTCAGGCTGTGAAAACGTAGTGATTTTAGAAGGATTTTTCAAAGGATTGCAAGCTGATCCCTCTACATCCCAGGCATTGGGACAGCAGAAGCAGCTGTAAAGATCCCATCTCAAAGTGAAGCAAAATAGTGACATAACAGAGAACACAAACCTTTGAGCATCTGGGCCATTTGAAAGTCTGTGAAGTCCATCTCAGAGTGGGAGATTTGGAAGCTTTTTGCCTTAACAAGTAGAAAGCCAGTAAGTTACCTGATCACCATCTGTAAGGTTCACTTTAAGGTGAACATTTCAGAAGAATTATAGAAAATGCACTTTTGACTCAGAGGGTTTAATTTTGAAGGGATTCATGCCACATGACCCAGAAGATCAACTTTATATGACATTAAGTGTATAATAGGGAGCTCTGACTGCCCATTGGGAAAAAAAAACCTGAAGATGTGTGCAAGGTAACAAAGATTAGAAACTTTGCATCTAGTGTAGAATGCAAGAGGGTTAAATAGATGGATATTGAAGTCACATATGTGTGGGCTAGAGATTGGTTTCGTATTTCTAACCATAAAGGCAGCTATTCATTGGAAAAACCTATGTAGGGGAAAGATGTTCAGCATTGCTCAGAATTTTTCAGCCCAAGCCACTCTGAAAAACTGAGTGCTGTCTCCATGGGAAGGTAGTGTCTCCATACAAAAACTCATGGATGACTTCAGTGCTCCACACTGTACCCCAAAGTCCTTTCAAGCTTTAAGAGGTAGTACTTAACTTGATATGAACTTCCTTTTCCAAAACCAAAGGATTTTGATATCAAACACTGTAATTTTCTGCAGGAAGGCATTATTTACAGCCGTGATAATTCCTAAAATAACTTAGTGGTTGCAGAGACTTCCCACCATGGATATCCTTTATAGGTGTTAGTGTTCCTTCAAAGAGATCTCTCAGGTTTTTGTTTCTTCAGAGGGTCTGGCTGTGTGCTTCTCTGTGTTGTTTTTTGTAGTATAATGAAGAAGATGAACTTGAGGAATGCCCCTCTGCTCCCATTCTCCTGCTCTCTTGAGACACATTGTCCACTTGTGGGGAAAGTACTCCTGCCTTTAGCAAGCCTGACTGCAGTGTAACGTGCAACATTCACTTATTGCCTCTCATCCTATTATCACATCAAGGTGGGTTATAAGTGCAGGTCCACGTGTTGGTATTCCAAAGGCAGAGAGCCCAACAGTCCCATACCCTAATTAAAGTCCTTCATTCTGGCTTGGAAAGGCCCCAGGTTGCCAAACACCTGGAGTCTGATTTGTCCTGTTGACAAAAAGCAAATGCAGGGAGAGAGATTAATTTGAATTTGAAAATTTGAGGATCATTTGATGCTAATCTAGCCTGCCTGATGCTAAAACGAGAGACTCACTTTGAATTTCAATGTCAGATACCCATCTTGGCTGGTTGCCTCCTACTGACTCTCTGTGAATGGAAATCCCTCTCTGCTTCAGTCCAGATACAGGCATGAAAATATTTTCCAGTTGCAGCTGATCAGAGAAGCCAGGAAAGATCTAGGAACTAAAGATTCCTTCACCTATTATTTCATGGGAAATTTAAACCCACTTACTAGCCTGGATACAGTCTGTGATGACATTGCAAACCTGCTTAAGAGCATTAGACAGTACGCCAGCATTTATCCACTCAGCAATGACTCTTAATTCCCATTACATTCAAATCCCCATCTTTCACTGCAGCTTGATTACAACAGTGATTAATTTTAAAGTCAACATATTTACCCAAAATACAACATCATTAAAAAGACTAAACATAAAACTGCATATTTACAAATATCTTAACTTGATGTGATTAAAACAAACAGCCTCCTCTATCCTTGTTTGGATATACACAGATGAGCCCGGCTTCTATTTCACCTTTATATTTTCATGCCAATAGATGGCACTAGTATTTTCTCCATTTTTTTACTATAATGTTAGATTTCCATATGATATCTCCTGCCCTTGCCTGGGTTTTCAAAGGGTTGAATTGCTCATTTCTAAGGGGATGTTTTATCCTTGGAACATATATAATATTGCTCCAGTTTTGCTTTCAGCTAGTAAATTTCTGCAGACTTCATAAAGCCTCAATGCCACAAGACTGACTTTTTCCCATTGTGAAAACAAAATGAATTTAAAGTTTTCATTTCCATACTGATGGGAGAGTTCACCACAAAAAAGCCTGTAGGGTCTCAGTATAGGGTGCCTTAAAACTTCTATGGCTTTTATTCCATCATCAGTATGGAAATAGAAAGAAGTTGGTCCTTTTCAATTATATTTTTATTTGAAGAATGGTCAGTGGGTTGCATGAAAAGCAGAGATATTAAAAAGTGCGAGTAAGATTCTCAGTTTATTTTACTCTACCCATAAACTTGGGAACTGGTTAATATTCCTTTCTCATACCACGTATGTTCTCATACCACGTTCAGTTTTTCTAATTAAACCCATACTTTAGAAAAATGTATTTTAACATTGCAGTAGGCGCTCTTGGTTTTTGTCAGCATACAGTCCGCTTGAATTAAAGTAGAATTCAGCTGGCCAATGTCACCCCCAAATTTTTTTTTATTTATTTGCCTGCACCTAGGAAAGGATGCTATTGTAAATGACTCCTCCAGTGTGAGGTGAGGGAATATCAACGGATTTGTATTTCAGAGGGTATCTACAGTAAGCAGGGTATAGATTCAGTTCATTGCCTTGCCCAAGAATCTCTGTAGGAATAGTGACAAAAATCCCTAAAAAACTTTCTGCCCCAGTTCCCCAGCTGCTAACAGTGATATTTCCCCAACTTGAGAAGTTATGATAAAGAGAAATATGGAAATGCCTTTCCCTTTTTTATATCTGCTACATCCTGAAGAGAATTCAATGGGAAATTAGATGAATCCATCAAACGGGACAGACTTTGGAGTCTAATTAAAAAACAAGTAAATCTTCTATACATTGGTCATGCTCCCTCCACTCCCACCCAGCCTACATGGATTTAAGAAACAGCCATAAATTAAATCAACTCCAGGTCAGTGATGGGAAAGTCCCCCTTGTGGTGTTCTGAGACAACATCAGGTTATGACTAATGAGCTATGACATGACCCCAAAGGAACAAGTGAGTCCTGGACCCTGTGACATTTATTCTCATCAGATCCCTGGATTGCTGATGGATCTGCTTAAATATGGCAGGTAATTGTCAGCTGGCCCAGGGCAGCAGCATTTTACATTTGCAGCTTTATGTCTTTAACAATCATGGCGTTGCCGTTTGCTAACACAGAACTAATTAACATGCCAGTTAAGGCACCTGGGCTTTGACATGGGAGCAAGCAGAAGGTGCAGAAATTAAACCACTACAATTAATTATGTTTGCCTCTCAGAGCAAGGCATTGGCGTCCTGGGATTTCTGTCTGTCTTCATTCCCTTTGTTCATCTCCCTCCCTGGTAATAACACAACACTTGTAGAAATTAATTCGGTGGAAATTGATTAAAGGTGGACATTGTTTGCCCATGAAAGTAATTGTCTCTGATGCCTGGTGATGGGACAGATGTGCACATACAGATGTGGAAGGGTGCGTGTGAATTTTCTCTCAAGATGGAAGTGTTAGGAGGTGGGTCAAAGAGGTGAGCTCAGCCACAAAACATGGAAAAGCAGAGAAATAAAATGAAGGTTACAAGGGAAGAAAGTGAGTTCATCAGCAGCATCCACCAAGACAGAGAAAATAAGGTGAAAGGTTTATGCCTGATGGAACCAACTCAGTAAAAAAACACTCTTACTGTGTTGCAGATTTCGATTTAATAGTAAGAAATCTTGTGGTTAGTTTCTCGTAGTTAGTAAGAGTCTTGACTTTGGTCCTCATTCCTCCTCCAGTTAGTGCAGGGAAGACAGTACTGACCAGGGAATAGGTCAAACACATCTACTTGAGATTCATTCTGTTATTACCTGAGTGGGAATAGATTTGACTTTATTTTTCCTTCTGATTTTATACCTCTACAAGATCAGTATGAGGGAAATCTCTCTGGCCAGATGATTTCTCTGTTGAGCGTCCCATCCTTGATACACCCTCAATGGGGAAAAGAGAGCTCTGTCCTCTTACATTCAGTTTTACCTGTTGAAGAGGTAAAAAAAAAGGAAGTCGGAGATGAGGGAGTCCAGGATTGCAGCTGAAACCAGGGATTACACTTGGCAATTTGACATCACATCCATGAGCTGTTGCAAATGATTTTAGCTTGATAGCCAAGTATTATCAGAGGCTGTTACAGGTGACCACTCAAGCTGTGTAGAAGAAAACAGGCAAGTAAGGAAAGCTGATTGCAGAAAACCACAGAGGGCAAAAAACCATGCAAAACCTAATGGCTGAAATTACAGACAGGAGTAAGCAGATTCTGTTCTCATAGCTGAGCTCCCCACTGTTTAATACAACCTCATCAATTTTTCCATTATTAGTGAGTCTGAGATCTTAAATGAAAAAGAAGGGCAAAAAGCAGAAAGAAGTTGGGAATGCTGCAGCTCCATAAGGAATTTTAAAAAATTAGTTCATGTCTCTCTAATGTCATTATACCTCTCTATTCATTTAATATCAGTTCTTTTCACCATGCAGACAAAATAATCTGAAGTATTACTAACACTTTTTCAGAGTAATATCTCTTCACATAATAATGTCCCCCAAGTCCTTATAAGGAGTGTAATAATCCCTTCATGTTAACTTTTATTATTTGATTTCCAGCTTCTTCATCTCTGAAGCAACTGCATGGGGGAATATGTGTATTAACAAATAGTATCTCCCAGCAATTGCTACTGAAAATAATAATCAAAAAAGGATACATTTAAACTACCTCATCAAGGCAGCAGTATTCACACAGGTATGTTTCTATCAGCCTGGGTTGGAGTCATGAGGACATAAGGGCAGAGAAAGTGGTGCAGACCAAGCACAATAACCTGTCTCCAACATCAGTCAAAGCTGGATGGCTGGGAAAGAGTAAGAACAGAGCAGGCAGGGATGATACATGCTCAATTTTCTTCCATCCTCCAACCATTTTCAGTTCCACACCTGAACCTGTGGAAGCTTGTCTATTTATTAGTCAGCAATAGAAATCTTTTCTCAGTGTTTATGAAGCCTCAAAGGGTGGCTTGAACCCAAACTGCCATTTTGCAAGGAAAAAGTCCCTTGTAGAAGATCTTCAGATCTACAGCTCTACTGTTTCTGGCAGGGACAGAGTTAATTTTCTTCATGGTAGCTTGCATTGTGCTATGTTTTGGTTTTGTGATGAAAACAGTGTTGATAACTCACTAATGTGTTAATTATTGCTGAACAGTGCTTACAAAGTGTCAAAGCCTTTTCTGCTTCTCACAGAGGCCCCACCAGTGGGTAGGTGGCATGCACAAGACGTTGGAAGGAGATATATCCAGGACAGCTAACCCCAGTTGCCAAAGGGATATTCAATACTGTATGATGTCATGCTCAGCAATAAATCTGGGAGAAGGAGGAGGAAGGAGAGATGTTCAGAGTGATGCCATTTGTCTTCCCAAGCAACGTGTGATGAAACCCTGCTTGCCCGGAAAGAGGCAAACACCTGCCTGCTGATGGGAAGCAGTGGATACATTTCCTATTTTGCTTTGCTTTTGCGTGCAGCTTTTGCTTTACCTATTTAACTGTCTTCATCTCAACTCGGGAGTTTTCACACTTTTGCTCTTCCATTTCTTTCCCCCAACCCATGAAGAAGGTGTGAGCGAGCAGCTGTGTGTTACTTAACTGCTAGCTAAAGTTAAACCACAATGACAGCTTCTTTTGTTAAGAATCACGTCCTTTTGTTTATTTTGAATTTAGCTTCCTGTCATTTTGTTTATTCACCTAGTTCTAGCAGAAGGGATGGCGAAAAATTTACCCTCATCTAACTTCCCTAAAGTCTTACAATCCTATAGCAGTAAAAAGAGGAACACACATCTCATGGAAAAGACTAGAGATGAGATGTATGCAACTGAAGAGCATGGTTAAAGGTTGTCATATGTAATACTTAGAATGGTTCAGGCAGGCAGTCTGAACAAGGAGGACATTTGGAGTTGCTACAATATTAAAGGGAGTGAGACTTATGTTTTTATTCCCTGCTTCCCGTAGCCTTCAATAAACCCAAACTATTTCTCCTTCCTGTGCAAAGGAAGAAATAAAGAACGTATGCTCCGTGCCCTACCTTGCTGGACTCCAAACTCCCTGTAATATGAGTGTTTCCACACTTCAGTGGCAGCACCTTTGATGTTCACTTTCTAATATTGGATAAAAGATTATATGAAGACTTTGCCTTGCAGATTCCTTTTGCTGTATATTATAAATTTGCCTGCTCTGCAGAAGAGCAGAACAAGGACTTTGTTCTTTTTTTCTAACTGCGAGACAATGTCAATAGATAACTGTGTGTTAAAACTTCAAGATCATATTATTTAGATTTAATTCAATTAAACTTTTTTGTGCTTTTGTTGGCAGTTTTCTATTAAGGTCACTCAGTTGAACTCATACTTAAAAAGCAATAGCTACATAGAGTCTTGCTACTTAATATATAGGAGTGTTTCAATTGCCAAAGTCCAAGGTGAGTCAAAGGAAATGACTGCTCAGGTAGGTAGAAGGACATGCCAGCAGCCAACTGAACTCAGCCAAGTCATTGCTGCCAACCCCGAACAAAGATCCTTTTGTCAGTTGATTGTTTTATATATATCTTCTCTTTACAAGTGCCCTGGCCACATGCAGAGAAGGGTGAAACTGCACTGAGCTCAAGAAATCTCAGCAGTGTAGGAACATCTCAAGAGCACTGAGTATTTTCCCAGAAACAAAATTTATCTTGGGTTTTAAGAACAGAAAATAAGTTTTGAAATCAATGTAAAAACCATCATAAAACGCTATTGGAGGAAAGTTACCTCACATTTCCTAAGAACATCTTGTACGGCATCTGATACCATCCCCGTCAGAGCCTACCTTGACATCAGATCCAAGCAAGGTTAACGAGCTTTGTATTTCGGATGTGATCTACCACCTGGATGTGACACCACCTGGTCAAGAGAAACCAGCAAGAGGAGGGTATTACGCCTGAGGCGTAAACAGATTTTTGAAATGAACTGCAATCACCTAGGATTCCAGCCTCAGTTTTCTAGACAAAAGAAAATAACCAGGAAAAAGCTGTTTGTGCACACATCTCCATCTGAACCTACACAGGCATCGTGGAAGATGATACTGTTAAGAACAAGCCTCCCAGACCTATTGGTATAATTTCTACCACATTAAAAAGAACAAGAACTTTCATGTTATTCACATATACAGTGAGGACCATAGCTCACTGGTGAACCTTAAATTTAGATGGTGATGTTGAGGAGCATCTGTACATTATTATAGATGGTGGTTCCATGCACCGTTGCTTAGAAAATCACTGAGATAAGGAATACATTGACTACAGCAGGGAAAAAGTTTCAATACAACATTAGCAAAAGCAGGAATGCTTGGCTGCCAGCCCAGGTATATTAACACTATTGCCAAGTGCTGACCTGTCTGTAACAAAGACCTTTGAGTCTGCCACAAAATGCAGTTAATTGGATGGAAAGGTCTCCACTGATTTGAGTGGGACCTGCATTGGGACTCTCAATGTGAAGGAAGAGCCACTTCTGAAGTGACCTATCAAGGGCCAAAGCAATGTCATACTCAATCTTTGTTTTCATTTACATCAGGTCTGAAACTGGAACAAGCAATATATATCTCCAAATATTAGTGAATGTCTTCACTTAAGTGAATTTTGGGTGTTTGTGCCAATAGTCATTTGCAGTGGCTTGGCTGATGTCTTTTTAGAAGTATTTCCTGTTTACCTGTGCTTATTTCTGTTCCTGAAAAGATTATCTGTAACTATGTGAAAACAGTGATGTTGAGCAGAATGCCAAAGACCAAACTTTTCAGACTTCAAAGCCCAGACATGGAGATGTTTCAGCTGTCTTCAGGTCCTACTTTCTTAGTCTCAAACTGACACTGCTTTTTTTCCTGATTTTTCTTGGAAAGAGGGCATTCTGCGATCTAAATGGAAAGCTAAAACAATATTACCTATCCAGCAGCCGACTGTGGATAGGCAAAGCTCTTGATTAAACGTACATTTTGGGATGGGCTTGCTGACAAGGGATGTGATGCAGGTAATGCTGAGATCTCGGTATGTCAAAGCATTTTCAGTGCAAATGTTCAGCATGCAACTTCAAAATCCAAAGTACTCTGTAAATACTGAATACTGAAATTTACAGAATACTAACTTATTTACAGAATACTTATAGTATTCTGTAGATCTCTTTAATTTGATTATTTCTTGGAAAATTTTCTCTGAAAATTGATTAATTGATACTCTTTTAGCCTTATGACCAGACTAGTACAATTTTAGGATGTTTGGATAGTTCATCACCATATTACAATTATACCACTAGCTCCTGGAGTTTACATGGATCTTCTGTCGATTGTGGACATCATCAACCCACTTTGTGTGTGTGTGCGTGGTGTAGAAATTGAAAGCTATGAGAAATCAGTAGCTTCAAATTTCTGTGTTTTGTGATGAAGACCTATATTGGATCTGCTTGCCAGTTTAGCCACTTGAATAGCCCTACCCATCAATGCTAAAAGAATAATTGTTATAGCAGAAAGGCATTCTGTTTTACATTTCCAAGTTCATCCGTGATATGCTGTTAAACACAGATTGAAGTATAAGATGCAATTTCTCTGGAACCAGGGAAAGATAATGGCTCTACCTGACCTGACTTTGAATTGTGGTTAAAGTGTGGTTAAAAACAGTTAAGGACAAGAAGAAACGTGGTTCCCTGATGATTGTTTCAGGGGTAAAAAGTACCTGAAGTGAAATAATCACAGAGTATAACAGAAGAATATTCTCTTATTAGCAGAAGTTATTCAAGGATTTGATGGAGATACACAGGGACGTGAACCGTAAGATCAAGTGATAGATCCAGGGCACCACCGTTTAAAATTCCATTGTGAGCTTCTTAAAATGCTGTTTTTTCTTACATGCACTGAACACTTTTGAAACCTAAGGACGGAAAAAGCACTCACTACTATTATTAAAGAATCCTCAATAATTGATTCACTATGCTAACGCTTCTCTGAAATCAACCTAGATTCTTCTTTCAGCCTCTATTCCTCAAATCTAGCCTCAGAAATGTGAAAAATGCACTGCTTATGACCATTCTCAACAGAAAAATTGCCTGTGCTTCTCTTTCTGGTTGATTTTGTTTGTCAATTTGTTCTTGGTGTGTGGTTTCAACTATTTTGTCATCTCCTTCTTTGATAAGTTCCAGTTAATGCTCAATGGGATTGTCTTCTGGCAGGTTACTAGATGGCCCTGCTTTTGTGTGACTGGCATTCAGAAATTAAAAGCCGGTCTTTTCATTTCCAAATTTCAAAGACCAGAAATGACATGGATGCAGGAAGCTGGTATTTTTGCATCTCAGTGTATTGGCAAGGTCTTTACTCATGTGGTGGATCTTGCATCATATTCATATCTATTGACCATACCATGACCATTGAACAGAATTTCTGTAAAATTCCACTATACAGTAATGCAGTGCATACTCCAAGGTATCATCCATGGGGAAAAGAAAATCAGAAAGTACAATCACTCTCAAACCAAGATAAGATTTGCCATACTGAATCAGACCTGTGGTCTTCATGTGCCTGGATTAGAATAATTCCAGCAGAGAAGGATACAGCATGTACTCTTGTGAATACAGAAAGCAATCTCTTTTCACTGTAATGTCATAGCTTCATTTTTGCTACACCAGGAACTGCTGTGACTTTATGAAGGTCAAGGAAATGTAGGGAAAACTTACATCTGACTGTGGTGACCTAGGCACTAGACCATACCTTTGGTACCCTTGTTTGTTCTCTGTTTTTTTTCCAGATATCTAAGATTTGGAGAGAAGTAGATAGTTCCCTTGCTGAGGCAGCCCAGTCATGGAAAAGAATGTATCTGCCTCTAGAATCCATATCCTAGGGAGAGTAGATATATGAATTAGGCCACATCATTTGTCTGGGGCACAGTGACCTCCCCCTGGAGAGCTTCACAAAGCATAGCTGCCACCTACAGCACAAGTGATGTTGGGCTGGCAGCCACAGCATCTCAACAGATATCTGCAGAAGCTCCTGTGGACCTCCAAACCCAACAGAAGCCACTGCTTTGCAGAAAAACAAGTTCTAGCCACCAGTAGACCAGCCATACCTTTACCATTTTGCGTTCATTGGCCTCTGCAGCATTTTTTCCATCTCGTCTTGTCTCGTCTCGTCTCGTCTCATCTCATCTCATCTCATCTCATCTCATCTCATCTCATCTCATCTCATCTCATCTCATCATCTCATCTCTAATTTATGAAAGAAAAATAGTCTGGCATGTCACTCAGGGAAGGTTGTTGACCCCCGGGTCAGACCATGCTGCTTTGCACATGCTGTACACACCAGGAACATTTGACTGGCAGGTAGCTGAGGGAATCATATTACTGTTCACAGTGAAGGATGTACATCTAATACAGAAACAGAATTCGAAGACAAAATAGGCAGGCTGAGGATTCCAAGTCCCGTCTTGTGGGTTTGCAAACCTTTGATAGGGAAAATAAAAAATCTGAGTGGTTTAGTTTAATATTTACCAAATAAAAGCAAGATGAGGTCTTGCTGCTTGGTTGGCAGAGCAAGAACTCGGTGATAGAACAGACTAAATCCCTGAAGTGAGACTCCCTCCAATTGCACTTGCAAGTTAAATCATGTATATGAATTGTCACACTGTTATCATGCTTGAAGCCAGTACCGTAAGTCCCACTTCTTATAATTGCACTGCAATAAAGCAAGAGCAAAAGCCCATTTGTCAATTGTTTCCTTTGTCAGTTGAAATATTTCCAACATCTCTCACTTCCCTCAGCCTCTTCAAGCAATCATGTGAATTTAAAGGATTTGATTGCAACTTGGAGACCATTTTGTAAGACAAGAAGCCATAAAACAAACCTTATCAGCCTTGGTAGATACGCTACAAACCTTATTACATCTTTTCTGCCTTCAAGAGTAGGCAGACTAGAATGGTTTGTCTGGGAAAAAGAGAAGTGCAAGAAAGGAAGACACAGAAAGCCAGGTAGGACATGATTAATTATAGAATCATTTAGGTTGGAAAATACCCAGATCACGGAATCACAGAATGGTCGGGGTTGGAAGGGTCCTCTGGAGATCACCTAGTTGAACCCCTCTGCTAAAGCAGGGTCACCCAGAGTGGGTTGGACAGGAACACATCCAGGTGAGTTTTGAATATCTCCAGAGAAGGACACTCCATACTCTCTCTGGGCAGCCTGTTACAGGGCTCTGGCATCCTCAAAGTAAGGAAGTTTTTCGTCATATTCAGACAGAATTTCAAGTCCCATTATTACAACCTGTAAAGATTCACAGACCATAGGAAGCTGCTCATTGTGAAAATGCAGACGACTCAGTTTGATCTGAAGGGAGAGCAAAAACAACAGTCAAAGAATTGCCAGGAGAAGTGTTTAACCAGATGATCACACCACACACAACCAGCCTACAACAGGGACTGTGATTTTTATATTAACTCAACTGTCATGTGAGGAAGAGAGATATTCTGACGGGGAAAGAGGAAGAAGGTATTAGTTGAAGAAGGGAAGGGGAGGTAGTTTTAGTCCTATTGCTATAGAAATGAAGGGATATAGCAATTTTTTTTCTTGACAGAGATGTTAAGCATACCTGAGGGACACCCCTCAGTCATAACAGAGAAAGAATAAATTTCTCAGAAAAGGTATGTCAAATCTTATTTGTCATGAGTATATTTGCTTTCAAACATGACCACACCTGCTGTAGCAAGCATGGGACTTTGAAGGTATCTGTCTAAAAGGCCACTTTCTCATGCAAATGGGAAAGGATCTCAAGAGGGTCTTCTAGGATGGTAAGGCAGGCCAAATTTCTGAATTTCATTGTTGCCACATTTTCTTGCTTTAGGAAAATCATTCAGGCAAAGTGCACTCCTTTGCAGATGGGCAGCGACAAATCCTGGCCACCACACAGGTCTCTTTGGGGGTGTTGCTGACACCTCTACCTCCGGGTGTTTTTCACCATTAGGAAATATAAATAGGGCTATCACGTTCATATATTCAGATCAAATGTTAAAAGTTACAAATCTCCACTCTTCACAGCCAATTCCTTTTGGCCTTCGAGAGTCTCATTCCAATTTTATGGCCAACTGAAATATCTACAAGGTTTTTTGTACCTTTCTCTTAACTGAATCAGAATTACAGCTGTCAAGGAATTATTCAATTACAGTGCGACCATTTACCTGTTTCTGCTCTAGAATATTAAAAGAAAAAAAGGTGAAGGCAGGTGATGAATGAGAGCAGACCAAATAAAAGACCTCAACCATAGGAAAGAAAGCAAACAGCTCCCCTCATAATAAAACCCAAGTGGTCTTTTGGTTTAGTTTTGTGTTGGGCTTTTTCAGCATGAGAGAGACCATTGCTCTTGAGATTGCATTTAGCTGGAATGGACCAATCCTGATCAGAAAATAGTGGCTTCATCTCAAAGAGACGGCAAATCAGCATATAAATCAACAAGAGTTTGGCACCTAATTTCCTCATGTGTTTCTTAAATCTTTCCCTAGTGGAGGTGATTTCAGCTGCTGTGCCACTATGACAGCATGTGGCTGCAGGGCACCAGGATATGAAGCCTCCTGGTAGAGGGAACCACCAGTTCTGGTGGCATCCGAAGCTCTTGGATACTCCCACAAGCACCTAATTTTAGTCTTATGTGCTACCAGTATCCCATGTACCCGAGACAGGAGGGTTGTGGATGTCCTCTTCATAAGGAGGACAGATTCTTTCCTCAGTCCACGAATGGATGGGGTTAGGTTACCCTCCCTGGCTGGGTTCTTCTGGGCAGCTTCACATTCAGTCCTTGGTTTCAGCTAAATTCACATGGTAAATCCAGAGCTACATTTTATTTCTTCTCTGTCAGAAAAATGCAATAGGTATTACAGCAGGCCTGGTCTTTCGTTTCTTTCAGAGGAACCCTGCAGGACTATTTTGGGCAGCCTAAGTGGAGCAGACAGCTTCATAAACTCATTCATGATTGAGTTGGCACTGAGAGAGATTGTCAGGAGACATAGTTTACTGTAATCAATACTTCTTGGTAGACTGCTGAGCTCTTCTCAAAATGCTTGAAACTCCTCTGGCATTGCCCATTTAGTGGCCTAGATGAGATAAGCAGAGTCTTTTGATGCTTTTCTGTATTCCCTGAGTAAAACCACACACCAAGTGAACATACTGGACTCTTTTTTTTTTTTTTTCCCCTGGCTGTGTTTCAAATAGGGCATCACCTCCTTGCATGTTGTCTTAGGGACAAACACCCATGCTGTGATTTCACTGGTCTTGGTTCCTGGTATTGGATTCTGTGTGGTGAGAGGTGGCAACAGCAAAACTGGACAACCTCCATATCTATTTCTCTAACTGTTTAGCTCAAGATGTAACCTGCCTTCTTTCATTTTTTTCCCTAAAATGTAGTCTCTTGCACTGGTTTATTCCCATACTTTGCTACCTGTTTCCACAGCGTCTTGGGATATCTGTCTATGCAAATCTCAGCTCAGAAAGGTCAGCATTAATTGGCTTATTCTTCAGTTGGTTTTTTTTGCCTTTTGTTCTGGTTCCAGCCTCAATAGGCAGTTTTTCAGCTCCTCCATATTCCAAGAATGGCCCATAGGAGGTGCATACCAAATTTGTCTGATTCCCTCTCCACTTTTTCCTTGGTCTTGGATGTGGTTACAAACAGATCATCATCTTCAAAATAGAAGATGAATTTTAAGAACAGAATTGGAAGTTCAAACACATCTTTTGAATGTATCAAACAGCTGCCAACACAATCCGAGGATCCCAAGGTGTCCCTCTTGTGTCCCGACCATACTAATGGAGATGATCCAGGCACATCTTTGTATCTTACTCTTCACAGATCCTTTGAGGTTATCTGTCTGCACAAGTGATATCAAGTTATCTCTGAGTGACTTTTGATTGCATCTAGACTTTGATCAAAGTGAGACACAGAACCTGCTTATCATTACTGATGTCATCAGGCTGCATATGGCATGGCACTTCTCTACTCTGTCCAGTGCAGAATGTCCTGCAACAAAAAGCCTGCAGGAGACAGACTGAGTCTTTTCTCCTCATCCCACAAGCAGTAGATTTGGACTGGGGACTGGCGGGGGGGAGCGGGGGACTGGAACAGGAGCTTTTTCCTTCCTGTTCTTCTGACTTAATTCTAATCTTTACTTGGCATCATGTGGAGGATAAGGGCAGAAAGACACACTGAACAAAAGCTATGACTTTTAAGCTGTGCCCCATATCCCTTCTGTCTACTGTGATTTTCTGAAGCTGTGAATGAATTGACATCCAAAAATTTGGCCTTTTTAACTACACGTGACAACATGAAGAAATTGTCCTAGAACCAATTTTCTATCATCTGGTAGGTTCTAAGAATACCTTTTTAAAGCCCCAGAGAAGGTGTATGGCTATGTACAGCCTCTAAATACTGTTGTATAAATTGATAACATTTTCTGTAGATCTGTCCCTAAGCGTTATTAGTATGAATTTCAGATGTATTTGGGTGACTGTCCCGCACAGCCAGATATATGGACACACAGCCAGAGCATCTCCCTGGTTTTCCCAGGACCTCATTACAGGTCATGGACTTTTTATTGTGTAGATAACTGGCAGCAGGCAGGAAATATTTCTGCACTACCTGATTTCCCAGACCTTTATTTCAGCAACCCACAGATTTTAGGGCTAGATGCAGTAACAAACCCATACTTTTGGATCTCGTTTGAAAGCCATGAAGAAATGGAGTCCTGGAAATTAGCCAGCATCACATTTATATCCAGGGACCTCTGAGTCTTGACCAAGCAATTGCTTGGAGGATGTCGATACTAAACCCAGCTCCACTGGTTTTTGAGCTATGAAAGTACGTCATCCACAAGGCTGTGCAATTTCTCAGCCATTGTAAGTCAACTTATGATCATAATTCACTACACGTTCCTAATAAACAAAGTGTTCTTTTTGTGAATTAACAATATTGGACCCGATCTATGTCAAGGCAAACATCAGGAGAGTGGAAAATCAAAACATCTGGCATGTTTCAGCAGGTTACTGGGTTGCCCAGGCTCTCTGTCTCTTTTCCTCTTTGGCTTTTTTTTTTTGTTAGAAAAATAGATAACTAGGTAGAAACAGAACATAGTGTGCCACTGTTCAGTGAATTAAAGAAGTTATGTGCTCAGAGGGTGGAAACAAGTGGGGTAGGTTTACTCAAAACCAGAAATTTGAAATCACTGAATTTTAATCAGCTAAACAGTAAGTTTCAAATAGCCTTGTGTCTCACCCTAGAAAAATGGGTAACTTGTGTTTCTTGCATACTCTTCAAATTTGGGGAGGTAATGGGTATTATCAGAGAACTTCTTCCTCTCAAAGAAATGTTTACCATTCTCTGTCAACAGAGCTACTGGAATCTCCTATTTGGTTGGACCATCCTTCCTCCACCCATAGTTAGCGACACCAAACACTGGTGACAAACTCCCATCACTTTTCCTTATGGGTCTAAACATCTGTATTTCTTCTTTTCACAGGCTGTCCAGTGCTCACAAGTTTTATGGGCAATGTTTTACCCAAGAGTCATGACTTGGGAATAACTGTTTTCATCTGACAACCTGCATCGTGTAGGTTCAGTTGGCAAGTCCACAGTGCCATGAAATGAAAACTTCATCAAAGGCTTTCAAACAGAGACATCATCTCTGGCTTGGCAAATACATAGAGGGCAGATTGCCAGAGGCTGGGAGAATACGGTAGTGAGGCATCAGCATTTTTACTTTTCTCCAAGCATCTGCTACTGCTCAATGTAGGGAACAATGCACTGGAGTAGACTGAGCTCTTGGTCTTCCCTGGAGCATCTGTTCTTATATCCTTCTATAACATCACTCCGAGAAACAGCAAGTATTTTCATGTTGAAATGCAATTATTTCATAAGTACTTCCTTCTGCTCATAATAAAGTCAAAATTTTCACCTTTTCTTGTAGGCATTTCCAGCAATCTCAAGATGAATGTTCCGTCTCTGAATTTGGGATTCATCAAAAACATTTTTCCTGGAGGTGCCAGAAAAAAACCAACAAACCAAACCAAACCAAAACCAAAAACAATCTGGGTAGTTCACTGTAGCCCTTCATCAATTTTTGTTTCACTTGCCTGGAGAAGTTGCCTCAGGATCACACATCAAACTCCACAAAGTCTAAAGAAAGCATTCCAGTCCCAAAACTATACCAAGGAATAGCCATAAAAGTGGTCCCTTGGAACCAGCTAGAGGCTTCTTAGAAGCACAAATAAAACTTAATATTTCTTATTCTCAAGAAGAAGAGGTGAGATCAGACCAGGCTTTCTCACATCATGGGAAAAAGGAGCTCAGAAAGAAGGGTCATCCAGAATAGCGAACTGTCACATGAGCTCCAGGAAGGAGCTGGAGGAGGGGATGTTACTGGGCAATTGCACTTTCCAGTAATAGAGCTTCAGAAATTTCTGCTCCTCTTGCAATAGGTGGCCAAGTGATTCTCCATATCTTTGCCTGAGGCAAAACTGCTGCAATTCTTCAACTGCTTCTGGGATTTGGTCTTTGCCTGTGTTTAATCCCATGTCAGCCTCTCCTACCTGCCCTCTTCTGCTCAGTCCCTTGAAGCAGCTTTATTTGCTCTGTGCAGAAGGGGAGAATTGTTATATCCATGTGTTCCATCCCTTGATTCATCCACTGGCTTTACAATTCCTTGCTTGCATGGACCACACTGTATTTGGGTATGAGGAGCTCTTGGTAGATCAGTTAGCCTAGCAAAATAAGCAAAGGGATTGACCTGGGAATATTCAGTTTTCTTCATTTCTCATCCCATCAGATATCTTCTGAAAATGTTGTGATCTCAGATTCCATCATAATTTTTTGTTATGACTAATTATTTCTTTCTTTCCTTCCTCATCCTCCCTTCAGAACTAGGTATACCCAAAATCAGATAAATCAATGCAATGTCATCTCACAAATCCTACATGGGAATGTAATTTAAATTATTTTTGCAATCCATTAATATATTAATGTGGCTGAAAGAGCTGGGATGGTATCAAGAGGATTGCAGGTGATTGTTAGGTTCTTTATCTGCTAATTATAATTTAAGTCTTAATTTTTGTAGCAGCACAAACCTTTACACAGTCTGGCCCGCTTGGAAAACATAACCAGGTTTTGATGAACTTGTGTTGCTTACCTTTTTCTATCACACCGGATATTAATTGTCTTTTCTGGGGATCTCTAGCCCTTCAGATCAAGTTATAACTTTTCACAGTATTTGTTTCACAGGTATTTCATTCAATTGTGGCCTGTTGGCCTAAAAGACATCCATTACACACCCACAAAGTAGGTAGAAAAATGGGTGGGGGAGGAATGAAATGTTTTGGTTTCTGAGTTTGGTTTTAAAGTTGTCATTTCTGAGTATAACAAAGTTTCTGGTCACAGCATTGCTCGACCATGCTGAAAGTTATTGTTTGTGTTTGTTGGAGATTTTCCCATTCACTACATTTATTGTTTTTCTTGACCTGCTTTCTACCTGCTTCCAAAGAGATAAATGAGTCTAAAGGGCTGTATTTCAAAAGAAAGGAGTAAAAGAAGGGGAAAAGTAGCGTAACCACCACTGACCTGCAAGCAATCTTGAGGCTCCATCACATGAGGGTAGGAAAGGAATGACAGCTTCAGAAACAGAAACCAGAAGGACCCAGAATAGAAGAATCTTTCTTTTTTTCTTGGCTGAATTTACCCATGAATTGGTTAAAAATCTTCAAAAGGATGATATTTTTGAAACTTTTCAGAACTGTGACTAGAAAGGTGATCATTCTGTTTGATTTTATCTAAATGTATAGAGCATGATGCAACCAAAATGCATATGTTGGAGGAATCAGGTGAAAAAGGAGAGTCCTCAGTGCTTGTGTTCACAACCACACAAGTGGCAACACACATAGGTTGAATATCATCAAAAAGTGGGACTAGCAGCCTCCAATGGTCCCTCTGGTAAATCTACCCTCACTGATCTTGGAAAAATAATAGGATCATGGGAGAACCACTGAAAAATCACAGAATCATAGAATGGTTCAGGTTGGAAGGGACCTTGAAGATCTTCTAGTTCCAACCCCCTGCCATGGGTAGGGACACCTTCCACTAGACCAGGTTGCTCAAAGCCCCATCCAGCCTGGCCTTGAACACCTTCAGGGATGGGAATGTAAATGTAAATATCCTTGATTTTCTTTTTCTTTCCTTTTCTTTTCTTTTTTTTTTTTCTTAATTTAAAAAAGCGAGAAAGAAATAAATAAAGCTAGCTGCTCTGTTCAGGATCTGCCTCACCCACTGGAAGTGGCTGTGTGTTTCACGGTCTGTCTCGAATACTCCTGCCCAGTCTAAGCCTGGATGCACACCTGGATTCAAGGTCAGATTTGCCCTGCACTTTTCTTGTTCAGTACAGGAGACAGCAAGCCAAATACCATGTGCTAATAACCAGCCATCACACAGCAGGGTCCAGCTGCCCAGCAGTCCACATCCGGAAGATTACTTTCCTCTTTTAGTATCACGCTTTCTCCTGCTGCTGGCAATCTCCTGATGTGTGCATTTCAGCCAGTTAATTACCTTGTCCACGCTCAAAGCACGCATGAAAAATTCAATCACCAGCAGAGCCACATGTTCACTGGATATTCTTCACCTTTAAATACCATTTTCAAACATTCCTTGGTGTGCCTGTCCTCTGCACAATCCCACAGATGTCTCACGTAGGCTTTTGTTAGTCTTCAAAGGGCTGTGCACATCATGCCTATTAGACCATTATCTTCTGCTTATCAGTCACACTCTCTAGTCCCTCATTACTAAAGTTGCAGTGCTCCTATAATTAGACTTCACATTTTTTAGACCTTCCTAGCAGTGTTTTAGTTTACAAATTGAAGAGTTCATTCATGCCCAAATGTTTTCTTTCGTTATCAATTTCTTTCTTTTTTATTTGTAATTTGCCCAGTGAACCAAAATATCAATTATTTGCGGAGCTCTAATTTGGAGAAGAAATTAAGGAATACATTTGTAACAGTGTGCTATTAACTATTTAATCTGCTTAACTAATGCTGTGATGGATTCTCCACCCCTGGAACTCTTAAGTCAAGAAGAACTTTTATTTTCCTTGCTATAGTAGATTTTTCTTACTTAAAAGTTAAACTTTAGTATTAGCATGGCTATTAGACTTGAAGTAGAAATTAGTACTGAAAAACCCTATTTCCTGTCTTGACAGGCAAGAAACCAAGGTAGATAGTCACAGCACTCCCTCCCTATCAAATCATCTGAAATGCAGTTTACATCATTTATGATGGTGTTATTTGGAGATTTGATGAAAAAACATTGAGGTGCTGGAGCGGGTCCAGAGAAGGGCAACGAAGCTGGTGAGGGGTCTGAAGAGTAAGCCTTATGAGGAGAGGCTGAGGGAGCTGGGGTTGTTCAGTCTAGAAGAGAGGAGGCTGAGGGGAGACCTTATCGCTCTCTACAACTGCCTGAAAGGAGAATGTAGAAAGGCGGGGGTCGGTCTCTTCTCCCAAGTTACAGGCAATAGGACAAGAGGAAATCACCTCAAGTTGCACCAGGGGAGGTTCAGGTTAAATATTAGGAAAAATTTCTTCACTGAAAGGGTTATCAGGCATTGGAATGGGCTGCCCAGGGACGTGGTTGAGGCACCATCCCTGGTGATATTCAAAAGACAAATTGACATGGTGCTCGGGAATATGGTTTAGTGTTGGTGAGTGTGTTTTGTTTTGGTTTTGTTTTGTTATGTTTTGTTCTCTTATGGTTGATCTTAAAGGTCCCTTCCAACCTAGGCGATTATGTGATTCTGTGACATTTGTTTCGGTTGACTCTTTTCCTCTTCTTTGCTGAATATATGAAGGGACAGTGGAACTCTGAAGATAGGCTGTGTTTTATTACGTATAGTATGGAGACTAAAGAGGCTTTGACCAAGGGCAATGTCTCAAGACACTGCTATCATGTGTTTAATAAATGTTACTAATATCATATCCTTAAAAGCCAGAGAGAGTTGTTCCTTCATTTTAGCCTGAATGTAGCTTAAATTTTCGTCCTGAGGTTAGTCAAAACTTGACCCGAATTTCATTGTAGGACTCACATCTCTCTCTGGAGTTTCCATTTAGCAAGAGCCAAGTTCTAGATCAGTAAGAAAACTTTTCAAATTTCGTTAAGAAAATTTCCCATGTCTCCTCTTTCACTATAATTTCACTTGCCTCTGAAATACTGGAATTCAATCATTGCTTGAGGCAAGATACAGGAACAAATGGACCGTGGTCTAATTGAGTCTAATAAATCCTGTGTTCCTCAATAAAATACCATGCTTTTAGTCCCCCATTGTGTCTCCGAAACCATGCTGTGCTTTTGAGACTGCAGAGCATATTGGAAACCAAAAATCCAAGAGTTTCACGTGCACAATGGAAATGTCATGTTTGCTAAAATACAAGTTGACAATTTTCACTTACAAGTCTCAATAATTGACCTTATCTTCAGTATCAAGTGTAAAATTATTACAAGGAATTCTAGTAAATCACACATCAAAAAATGATATTGTTTTCTCTGTGATTCAGATCCCTTATTTTGTTGTGTTTTCTGTTTTAAAACACAGAAGTTGTGTTATGTGAAGAAGGGTTATGTGAAGAAGATTAAATGATATTCTCTCCAGGGGAGTGTTTTTAATTATGTGTTTCTTCCATGGCAGCTTTGTAACAGCAAGTTTCACAGTGTTTCACAACCCTTTGATGGGTTTATCCTCATTGAACCTGCATGAGCCCAAGGTTTGGAATTTGCACTCACCTGGCTCATTATCAGGACGATTTATGGTGAGACAACGGAAGCACCACAATTCATGGTAATTAGTCCAGTGGAAAATTCACCCTACAAGGCTGCTGGTGAGAAAACCAGCTCAGACATTGCCTCTTCCTGAAACCCAGACAGGAGGACTAAAAAGCTGTGGTGACACTGAATTATGACCATCCAGGTCTTTCCCAAATCACTGCAAGGTCACTGTCAGTGGGCAGGAGAATGTTCATCACATTTATGACTTATGTTTGTTGGCACAGTAACATGGCATATCTTTGGTGCATGTTAACGGCATTTTTACCACTGCCAGAAGGCAAAAGTTGTTTCCAGCTTCCCTGTTGTCCTGCAATGAAAAAGCTTCCCCACCCAACGTAGGGCAAATCCAGCCAGCTCCATCTAAAACTCCCCTAAAACTGACAGTACAGTGTCCACAACCACTGTATTCAGTTTTGGGCCCCTCACCACAAGAAAGACATTGAGCATGCTCAGAGAAGGGCAACAAAGCTGGTGAGGGGTCCTGAGAACAAATCTTATGAGGACTGGCTGAGGGAACTGGACTTGTTCAGCCTGGAGAAAAGGAGGCTGAGAGGAGACCTTCTCGCTCTACAACTCTCTGAAAGGTAGGTGTAGAGAGGTGGGGGTCAGTCTCTTCTCCCGTGTAACAGGCAATAGAACAAGAGGAAATGGCCTCAAGTTGCACCAGGGCAGATTTGGATGGAAATTAGGAAAAATTTCTTCACGGAAAGGGTTGTCAAACATTGGAACAGGCTGCCCAGGGAAGTGGTTGAATCACCATCCCTGGAGGTATTTAAAAGACATGAAGATGTGGTGCTGGTGCATGGTTTAGTAGTAACTTGGCAGTGTTAGGTTAACGGTTGGACTCAATGATTTTAAAGGTCTTTTCCAACCGTAATGAGTCAATGATCCTATCATGGGCTACCAATAGATGTCATATAAACTAATGAAGCACCTAATCTAGGGCAGAAATATCTATACAGAGTTTTCCTGTCTGAGAGAGAAGCTGGCATTGGTACTGTACCTCTCTGTCCTTCTCCACTAGGATGAAGCTCAGCCATTCCCTGTTGTTAGAAAACAAATACTGCAGGATCTTCGTTCCTAATTGGAAGCCCTCTGTAAGACAGCAGTGGAGCAGACTTTTTTTACTACACTGGTTACAAAAACAGGTCAAAAAGAAATGCTGCCAAGTGTATAGGATTGGGAGACTAAATATAAAACCAGACATTAAAGAGGAATGCAGATGGACATGTAAACACCAGGAAACAATGCTGTTAATTCAGCCTCCAGGCTGACTTTCTATCTTACCTATCTTCAGAGGAGAAACTGGATAGTGAACAGTAGTGTATAACATCCTGCCTTGGTGTGAATTCCTCTAGGCTGGATTTCCAAGGTGTAGTTATCCATAAAAATCCCACAAATATTATGCATCATTACGCATCTCCTAAAGCACAGGCTGGGAAATTTTTTTTTCAGAACAGCC
Source organism: Limnodromus scolopaceus (assembly GCA_028565335.1). Taxonomy (NCBI): domain Eukaryota; kingdom Metazoa; phylum Chordata; class Aves; order Charadriiformes; family Scolopacidae; genus Limnodromus; species Limnodromus scolopaceus. The sequence continues at coordinate 157,438,460 of JAOXNO010000013.1, read as the reverse complement.
AAAAAGAAGGGTTGCTGAGGTTATCAGGATGACTCACCTGAAGTACCTCAATCCGTCACCTCTATCAACAATAACTGTGGGTTGCACTTACTGTATTTAGTGAAATCTATACAAAAAAAACCTGCCTAGGAGATACTTTATCCTCCAGATGCCTCAAATTCTCAGAGTCCTCATAAAATGAAATGACGTTTTCAACAAAAATTACATTCTTCAACAAAATAGAGAAAAATCCCATCTATCCATGCAAATATAAGCAGGCAAGAGACAATTTAGGTCACAGGCACAGACCTTGTGTCCAGTGCAAAATCAGCTCTGCTTCATTATACCTTTTACTGAACACAAAGCACAAGATCCGTGAGGCCAGGCTTTTCCTTCACCCAGCCCTTAGCAAAGCCACAGTGATGAATTACGATGATGGAAGGTCTAAAACTACCTCAGTGACAACTGGATAAGCACACAAACCTACTGCAGAGCACACCACCATAGCTCAGCGCAGAGACATCCCAAAGGGCTCAGCAGAAACAGCTTGGGCTGGCCATATCCATTAGTTTCTGCTAGCTACAGCCACGTCTCACCCAAAATCCAACTCTGTCAAGGATGTTTTGCAAAAGTAGCTCGTGTTTATTCTTCTCAAACTCTGCTGCACCCCTTAATAATCTTTCCTCTTTCCTGTCACTGAGGGAATCTCTGTGTTTACTTTACACAGTGGTGCCAAGAGGCATAATTTTCACAATGCCGGATTTTACAGAAAGCATGAAATAATAACTCACTTCCCCGCACCACTCTACTTTTTAATTTCAGGCAGACTTTAAATACTAATAATGAGTTCTTTGGAATCTGAGCTACCAAAAATAGTGTGTTTATACACTGACAAGCGAAAAGATGAAGTTAATGAACCTGAAGTGAAGTTTTGATCCATCACACTAATAACAGCAGCATCATTCTTTACATTTGTCAAATGCCTCCATTACTGTAACATCTCACAGTCATTAGTGCGTTCAGCTCAACTGCCTTAGGAAAAATAGCCTCCATTTTATCTATTAATATTTAAGGTACAAGGAAGTTAAAGGACCTGTCAAAAAGCACAGTGGGCACTTGTGCTGTATCTGGGAGCCCAGAAATCCCAATTCTCAGGTTCGTGCTTCAAGTATGTGACAAAACCCTGTTCAAAACCCTGTTCACTTTCAGTCATTAATATACAAAAATATAACCAGAAAATATCAAGGTGGTGTGGTGTTGCTCTTTCTAAGAGACAACTTGGGTACTAAGAAGACTAGACTGGAAGTGCTTGTCCTTGGGACAGTGCCTACGCTTCAGTATCCGGGAAGTGTTGAAGGACAGGAAAAAAGTTGTTCAGTCTGTTGCGAGCTCAGATACCAACGCACACTTAGAAAGCTTCATTTAAGTATTCATGCCTTGACCTGAAGACCACTTTTTTTCTTCCATGGAAACAGTCAACGTGAGTTTGGACAGGGCTCTGAACAACCTGATCTAGTTAAAGATGCTCATTGCATGAGGGGTTATACTACTCAAACTTTTAAGTTCACTTCTGACCCAAACTATTCTATTTAAGGACATGCAGATGTGGTGCTTAGGGACATCGTTTAGTGAGGGACTTCTCAGTGCTAGGTTAATGGTTGGACTTGATGATTTAAAGGTCTTTTTCTAACCTAACAATTCTATGATTCTGCAATTCTATTTCTGTCCAATTTGCAACAGCAAACATCTGGCCATTTTCATTTTCCCTTTCAGAGATGATTATCTAATGATCATCTTCAGAGCAAATCTGCAAAGAAGCTTGAATTAATCCACCTGGATCAACAGTAAGAAGCAAAAGATCATGTTGTCATCAACGCAGATGAATCGTATATCTTTTGTCCTTCACATTTACAAGCTAGTCAGAAATTAGTAGGCATAGCTTCTGACCAGTTCCTGCCTCCCCTAACTAATGATTCTCTGGAATGGTATCAAAACAATTACCCAAAGTTATCTTTTTTGCTGACATTTCAGTGATAACCTTGCTGGGTAACCAATTACCTGTTGGTCAAGACATTGACTGACACATGGGCACTTGCAGAGCCCAGCCACAGGGATCTTTCCACAGCACTTCTCAGCAGCTGCTCTCTGTATTCTTATTTTCCCATGTCTTTTCCACTGGCTGTCTGTCACTGAAGATGGCAGAGATTCGTTTTGCTGTAGAGAAGACTGAATATGAGGTGGGTACTTGGAAACTTTGGAAAAAGAGGTTTTTTAACAATATCTGTTGAGGAGCGAAGAGCGGATTCATTTATATGTGTAGGTTTTTTTAATGCTACTTTTTCTGCCACTTAGAAACGTTGGCATCTGCTTGAGCTCCACTCACGAGGGCTAAAATTCTTGCTTATTCTCACTGCAGTTTTATTCTCCAAAAATATACTTTCATATTGTCAGATATAACTTCAAGGAAAAGACACTTCTTCCTGTTCTCCATCCTGACTGGGTAAACTTAAAGGAGTAAGAGTGAAGCCAGAGAGATCTATTTCCCCCTTCAGCATAATTTAGAATAATAAATGTTAACGAGTGATATTTGCAGCTTGCCTTTCAGCCTTTTGATGGCAAAATAAGGGAGAGCACTTAGTTTCTGCCATGCAGGTGTTGAATCCAGCTGTTCACATGAGCGACTGTTTCAAAAGGCCTTTGCCTCAAGCGTGAGCAGAAAGCCACTTCCCATTTAGATCCTCTTAGCACAAGCGAGAGATCTTTGCATAGAGATTATTAGCTTCACTCCACATTAAACCATTTGATGTGTGAATGCGGGAGCAGAGAGAAAGAGGGGAAAAAAAGACCACTGTACTTTTTTTTTTTAGTACTTTCTACATCGTTTTTTCACTCTGGAGTTTTGTTGGAGGCACCATATAGAATTGGGTGTTGTTAAAGGGGATACATGACATGAAGTCCTATCTCCCCTGTCCCTACGAGTATCCATGATCATCTAAAAAAGGTAAATCTCACTGAAAGCAACTTTTTCTTTTCTGCAGGGGCAAAGAAACCTAACTTGTTCAGTCATTTCTTCATCCACGGAGATGATGATCACTGAAGGATGGTGACTGAACTGTTTGGAAAGCAGATTTCCTAATTATATATGCATATGTTTTAATTTTTCTTTCCAGGGCAACAGCCTTGTTTCCTCTGCACTGCTTCTTCCAAACTCTCCTGCCTCAAGCAACATACTTGCCCTTGCGCCTGGGCCAGGGCAAGCCAGTATACTTCTGTAAGCTCACAGTATTTAATGTAAGTGGCCTGATACCACTGTTTGGACCTCAAACTTTTCAGCTATGCAACCAGGGACATCAAGACAAGCTGAGCACTCAAAGACTGAGCAGTACAGTATCTGTCAAATGCACACTCACAGAGCGGAGTGTATCCAAGTCCCTCCAGCAGAAGTCTTTGCTACACAGGGGATCTTGTAGGGACAAATGGACTAAGCTTTGCTGATATTGTCCAAGAACAAAAATCAACAGCCTAAACACATTGAGCCAGGGATGAAACAGAGTCAGCCAGTTATATGTAAATACCAGCTCAATAGTTGCCCTTTCCAGATAAAGGCTTATTTGGAAGGGCACATGTGTTTGCTGCTTTCCTGGCCATTTGGATCCCAAGCTTGTAAAATCTGCATTATAACATTGTTCTGATTAGCTGGGTTAGAGGTAGTAATCTCCTTCATTTGCTGGGCAAGGACAGATTTCTTTGTAAATCTAAGCAGAAATTGCTGGTGTCTCCCTGTCTCAGGGTTTCCCGAAGTGCCTCAATGATCTCTCTCAATGGTTTGTGCAGCAGGAAGGCACTGGATCCCATCCCAGAGGTGCTTGGCAGAAGAAGTAGTTAAATGTCCTTAGCCCAACATAAAAGAGATATTTTGAATAGAGCTGAAACACTTACTCACTGACAGGAATAATAGTAACCATTAACCAGTCCATAACCCCTGGCTGTTTATGGGACGTTCCAGATAAGCCGGACTTGAGGGATGATTTCATCTCCTAATGTGGCTTGAGTAAAAAAGAGATTAAATGAGATGCACCACACTTGAAATTTTGTGGTATTAGACAAAACCCAACATTTTCATAGGGAATAAAGCACTGATTTGATGGCCACTGCTTTTGCAGCTCACAGTGATGGGTTATATTTGGGTTGTATTTTGGAGAACAGAAGGGGTCATCTCTCCGTGTCAATTTAGCTTCATGCTGGGTCAAATACTGTCTGTCTTCCCAAAGCCAGCCTAAAGCCATCATAATCTTCGTGCTATCATGTGTTAATCCAAATTAGATGTGTCCTGGAATGTGATACAAGAAGACATCAATCCAGAATTATCAATCACAGCCTGATACATCACTACTGAGTCCAGTTCTGCTGTCAACATCTTTAAACAAGATGCTGAAAAACACCCAGATTGTCTACAGAAAGAGCTGCAAAAATGGTCCGAGGGCTGGAAAAATGCCTTATTAGTAAAAAAAAAAAGTCAAAGAAGTCAATCTGTTTAGCTTAGTAATAAGAACATACATTAGAGTGCATAAATACCTTCATGAGGAGAAAATCCTGGGTAATAAAAGGCTATTTAATCTGGCAGAGAAAGGCAGAACCAGAACTGATCACTTCAAGCTGAATTTAGACAGACTCCAACCAGAAATATAGAGTTCTTTAACTGAATGGAGAGGGGATATCACTGCAGAATCTGACAGTGAAGTGTAGGAGGTGAATCTTGCAATTGATCTAGCATTGATGTAGAAAAGAGAGTAAAGGGGTATGCAAGAGCACTTGTTTGCACGGCACTGGCTGCTTGGTCTCAGGTTTAATCTAATGCCAAACACAATAGTGCCAGGCACTGAGAAGGGAAATGAATCATAGAATCATCTAGGTTGGAAGGGACCTTTAAGATCATCAAGACCAACCATTAACTTAACACTGTCAATTCCACCACTGAACTACGTCCCTCAGCACCACATCTACTCATCTTTTAAATACCTCCAGGGATGGTGACTCAACCACTGTTCCAATGTTTGATAACCCTTTCAGTGAAGAAATTTTTCCTAATAACTAATCTAAACCTCCACTGGTACAACTTGAGGTCGTTTCCTCTTGTCCTGTTCCTCATTACTTTGGAGAAGAAACTGACCCCCACCTCGCTACAACTTCCTTCAGGGAATTGTAGAGAGTGAGAAGGTCTCCCATCAGCCTCCTTTTCTCCAGGCTGAACAACCCCAGCTCCGTCAGCCACTCCTCTCAAGACTTGTGATGCCTTTTGTCTTCAGGACATTTTCCATCCAATTATAAGATAAGGAGGATCCCACTGGAAAAGCAGAAGGAATAAAGCAAAAAGTAGGCATTGCGATGGTCTGTATCTTGACAATTCCAGCAATCTGTTTTTACAGTTAGCCACGGTACATATCTATTGTGCACTCACTAATTACTCTGTTCCTTTCCAATTCCCCTGTCTCTGACAGAACAGAATAAAATTGGAAAAGAAAAAGGTGACGGGGATTATCACAGAAGTGGAACAATCTCCTTGCAAAGAATGACTAAATAAATTAGGGTCCATCATCCCAGTAAATGAGATTGTTGGGAACTGACAGAGGCTTGAAAAGTTTTGAGTCATCTCAAAAAGGGAGAAACTGTTCAATCATCATCTTTTTAAAACAACACAAACTGAGGCAATATAATACAAAACAAAACTTATTGGGAGTTCTGAAATGGAAATAGCAGGTGGCAGGCTCAAAATGAGGAAAAGAAAATACTTCACACAGTGAAAAGCTACAGGACTTCTCAGCGTAGGACATAATAATTGTTAAATATTTACACATCTTCAAAAATTGATTAGATGAATTAATGGAAAAAAGTCAATCTGCTAGTGACCGCTAAATACAATAACGTCATGTCCAACTCTACAGAGTAGCATGTTGCCATGTACCTCTCCCTCTGTCCTTAAACTCTCCCCTTGGCATCTGCTATTGAACATTGTTTTCAATACATCCACACCACATTCCTCGGGCAACGTGAAATCGCACCGCCTGTGCTTCATGGCTAATGACAGCAACGTGGGAACGCTTGAGGTCACCACAGGGCTTCAGATTCCAGCTTAGGGGGGCTTCTGATTTTATCCAGTGAAAGTGCTTTTCTGTTGCAAGTCACTGCCAAAACAATGAATTTGGAGATTGTTAAGCACAGGAAACCTACACGTTTAGCTGCTTCTTACCCAAGACAATGGTGTCATTTTGTATCAATGTAAACACAGACCATTAAAAAATTAGCACAATGCAGGTTTGCTAGTTCAATTCGATCTGGAAACAGCTGCAAAAGATGCATGGCCTCCATGGTGACGCCTACCACAGCAATATCTAGCACTTCATGAGTGATCAAATATGTGAGAAAAAGGGGAGAGGATCTCCCCAGACAAAGGTACATGAGTTGCTTTATGCCTAAACAATAAGACATTATAATAAATGTTTATCTCCCCATCTATCAGGAAAAATAATATAAAAAATACTCCATCAGTAAATGAAAGACATAAAGAAGTGAAAGGGAGGATAAAACGTAAGTACCCATTCATAAAATATAGGCATATTCCCATAAACACAAGTGAATCAAAGTATAAAACCTTTCAATAAAAATCTTAAAAATCACAAAACATCACCCCCCTCTAATTATAATCAAATCCCTTTGTCTTGTCAACCAACAATAACGATCTACCCACTAAGCTTTTAGATCATGTTACCTGCCATAGCTAAAGAATGGCAGGCTGCAAAGCATTTTGAAAATGAGTATAGAAAGGGTATAGAAGGGTCCTTACTATTTTTAAAAACAAAAGTGTGTATTACAACATTGTAATTCTGGGTGGTTTTTTGTTTGGTTGGTTGTTGTTTTTTTTTTAAATTAAGCTGAACCGCAGTTGACAGCTCTTAGAAATAAATGTATTTATTAGGATGCACTCCAAAAAGCTGCAAGATATACTGCTACGTTCAAATAACCCTAAATCACAACTCTTTCTTCCCTGCTAATGCATTTTGCTTCCCGTTATCAATGACTTATTAAAGAGTTGTTTGTGTCATTTGTGTTCTCACAGAGTGTATTATAGATGGTTTACTAAACAGTTATATAAGTCATCAATGTCAGGTTGCAGTTAAAGCATTATTTTCTTTGCTCATACCATTAGAACTGAGCAACTTCTCTTAAGGAAGACATTTATGCTGTAAAAGTGGAACCCCAGGTCTGAAAGACTGCATCAGTTAAAAAGATCTTCAAATGCTACATAATATGTAGTGCTTCCAACCCCTCCATATTCTATTATTTGGGTAATTTTGGCCGAAAGGCAGGAAGAACCCTTGTGATAATGCTGAGTGACTCTTCCCCATCTTTAACACCAGCCTGAGATGGATGTTGGGTGCGTTACATGACACAGCAGATGTGTAGACGTGGAGAAGAAAAGAGGATGACATGCTAAGGTCTCTGCTGGTGCCTGGACAATTTATTTCCATAAAACACAAAACACCTCCTGGAATGCCTTGGTACATAACGCTGTGGAATGAAGCCAGACTGCTTCTCATTCTAGATATTAATAGAAGAAGATTAATGCAATTTGATGTCTACCTATTTTATCTCTGTAAAACACCTCTTAGACTTGTAGTTAAGCTCTTATCCCTGAGGACGTCAACCTGAGATGTTGACAGGTCCAGGTCTCTGGTGGCTTTTTGTAGATACTGATGGGATTCTTCTAAGGAGCTGTTTTTTTGCAGAAATGACCCATTTGTCAGACTGCCAACTTGCAGGACTCGGCTGATCCAGAACAAATTGTCTGCTGTAGCTCCTGACTCCAGGCACTTGCTCAGCAAAGTGCTCACAGCCAGATAGGGACCTCCAGAAGCCCTGTGTCCGAGTCATTACCAAGGTGGTTGATGGTCATGCAGGAACGTTCTCCTTTCTACAAATTATCTATGTGACACTAGCCTTTACTCCTCTCGCAAGCAGAGAAAAACCATGAAGTATTGCCTCTGTGGGCAACAGTAAATTACCTCACCTGTGAAGAACATGCATTTTTTTTTCCTGTAACTTGACAGTTATCATTTGGCTTATAGCTTGAAGCCTGTAGACTTACTTCCTCTCTATATAGTGAGTTTTAATTAACCTCTCTTACTTACGACACTGTATTAAAGGATCCTGGAGGCTCCTTGCACCCTGCTATAATATATATTTAAATTACTAGGAAGGAAACTGTATTGTGAATAGTGGTTACCCAGCAAAATGACTTTGTTCATCAAATTTGCGTACAAACAAAAAATGCCCTGGGTTCCTGCTGGGGATTTTATCAATAGGACTGGGACCCCTGTTCCCTGTCTCCCTTTCCAACTTCCCAGTAGCAGATTTCTGCTGATATTCTAAAACCAGGCCTCCTTCCAAGAGAGAAAGCTGTGACAAGAACTTTCCTCAGTAATGAGACCTGCAGGGAGAGAGGGTTTTTTGTGCTGTTTAAACACAAGTTGCCCATAAATACTAACCATCAAATTAAGTGGCACCTGTGTTGGAGTCAGCAGAAAAAAAACACAACAGTTTCATAACCTCTGTCCGCAGATTTTATGTTCTGTTTTTCTCAAGGAACACAAAGTTCCCTCCCGTCAATGGGAGAAAGAGAAAGAAAAGCCATAAATCGAATGCTCACGTTTCTTGTTCTGGTCTGCCACCTAGGTACAGAGCAAATGTACAGAGGAGCACAGAAAAGCAGATGTAGACAGCACCTGGAGGGCTCACTGTGCATTTCCCAAAGTCTTGTGTTGAATTATGTTTCTCTTCTGGGCTGTTACTTCTCTTATTGCCACGTGAACCACAACTCGGGAGTGTTAGGTTGGAAGGGACCACCTGGTTCATGATCTTCGCTCTCCTAAGGCACCAGGCACTATGTTATATGAGCTCAATTTTTTAAAATGATCAAGTTTTTCTTTCCAAGCATTCAACATTTTCGGTCTGCTGGGAGTATTCCAGTATTTCTCTCCTCTGGTATCCAGGAATCATCCTTCAATTCCCAGACGAAGTTTATTTCTGGCCTACATAACCTTTTTCTTCTGTCTGTATCAAACTTTCTATTAAGTGTCTCTTCTCCATCTATGTTCAATGCTCCTGGTGTTCTTATACGTGATCACCATAGACTTCATTTTAGTGATCTAAGGAAGGTCAGATTTCTTTTTTTCTCTTTCAAGAGTTGAGCTTTTCATCCCCTGAAAGATCTTGAATCCCATTTTGCTCATCCTCAAGTTTATATTATTTTTTTTCTTGGTCTTGGGTGATGACATGTATAATTTCTTGTATGTAGACACCAGGAAAAGGACCATGTACCACATCTCTGAGAATAAATTCTCCTAAATAAACCCCTCCTGATACATCTTCATCCTCTCTGGGTCACTGTAATTGGGCTACCACGTACAGTATGAATTGCCATGTGTCTATGGTTTGCCTATAAAAATCCAACTGATATGGCTGGACAAGGGTTTCTCTCGAAACAACACTTAGGAGTACATAAAGCCAACATTCCAAATTGATCTGTCTTTAGTTTTTAACCGTCTAATTGAAGACACATCCTCCTTGACTGATACATACAAAAGTACAGCCAGAGATCGGAAACAGACCAAAATTTTAGAAATCAGAGAAAGACCAGATCCACAGAGGTATTTTAATTTTTAATGAAGTAAATGGGAGTTAGGCATTTAAGTGACTTTGTGATTTTGGATCTTGATCTCTATACTTTGAGAGATTCTTTTAAAGACATCTGATCACATTTTTGAAAGCTCTTTTGAAAGTCCATCAAGCTGAGACCTGCCACAAGAAAGATTCTCCAAATCATTAGCCATTTTTTTAAATATTACTCCTTTTTAGGATGGTCATGCTGACATTACTCGCTGGATATCTTGGTATGAGAAAGAAGTCAATACCTAATACATCTAATTAAGATGAAGGTAGGCGTTTAAAAGGTTTTGACAAAAAAAAAAGTTATTTAACACTGTGTATAATGTTGATGTAAAAAATTAACAGCAGTGTATGGAGCCCTTGAATCCCAATAAGATCTCAATAATTTTGAGATCCCTTAGAGTTTGGACAGAGGATGTAAAACATTAAAAGCACTGCTTTGCAATGAAATATTGCAGGAGATTAGATGACACCGGCTCAGTCTTTTTCATAGTTAATGAACAATAATCAATGCCACCATTTTCAGTGGCGAGGTGCCCTCTGCTCTCTCCCTACTTGACATCCGCAGATAGACTATTTCCTCCACGCTTTATTGTTTTACATGTTTACCAAAAAATTAGGCTCCATCTGCAGCTTGTGAGGCTGTGAAAGGCAAACAATTCCCCCCAGATTGAGAGCAATAATAGGTTGTTCTCCATGCAAATTGGGCAAAGCAAATGCTGGGTAATTGGCTAAAAATGAGACTCTGATGATCTCTGTTCCAAACTGTCATTTAAGTCAAACAAATGTATTTGCATGTGAGGAATGCTGCCAGTGTACAGCTGGAGGAGTCTTAATAGTTGGGCTATCACATATTGATTCAGGCTAGACTCCGCTATGCAGATGTGGGGTGGCTGGTGTGTTTGTGATCAAATTGAATTTGTTCCATACTTGTAGCAGAATTGGGAAATAACAGGACAACACAGCCCCCAGACAGCCCTTGGGGACCTTAAAGCTTTTGTCCTTATAGATATCTTCAGCAGAAAGGCAACGTCTGTCCTGGGTGAGACTAAAGCTACATCTAGTGATATAACCTGTCTCTGATGACAGTCAGAGCAAATACTTAAGGTTACAGAGTTTTATTTCCCTAGATATTTCCTTTTAGAGAACGACTTGGGGACTTTCTCTGCTGTTGAGTCACGTGTGTTCCAGCCAGGCTGATCAAAGTTGTGTGCTGAGGCCAAGGTAATAAGCCTGCTAAGGAGTAAGGTTCATATTTTCTGTCTCTTTTAATGTGTTCACACATTTTTCAGATTAGATCTTGTTTGCAGATCACAGGCAAGGAGACCTTACATCTGGCCTCAATGTACCTTGTAGGTATACCTTGAGAATAATAAAATCAACTTTCCAGTCCCCTGACTGCTGTTTGATCACAAACAGGGATGCAAAAGGTGATCACTGCAGAACACTTTGGAAAGGTGAAGGTTTTGCTAGCCCCAAACAGAAGGGAAAAGCCTCAGTCGGAGGCCTAAGAAGCTGGTCTTCTGCAGGAGCCCTTTCCACCTTGTGACCTGTGGAACCATCAGGTGAGTGACAGGTAGAGATAGGGACCAAATGAGTTTGTCAATCCAGTCTACTAAAGCGCCCTCTCTCCATTGTAATTCAAAACTTCCCAGTTTATTCTAAAGAAGGTAGGCGCCAAAAGAGAGCCACATGAGGGCAAAGCCTAGTGAGAAGCAACGCAGAACAGAGTCCACTCAGGAATGTATATCCTGACAGTCTTCAGGGAGATGGTGCTATAAGCTCAGCAGGACATTTATCATGCCATGGGTAAGCAGACTGACCCCAATCTTAATTGGATCTAGGCTGACTAACCCTCTGGCAGATCCTTTGAAACAATAGTATAATAACTTGGGAACGTGCACTGAATGTGCTGCTTTGTTATCAGCAGGCAGCTGCTCAACTGTGATTCATAAATCCTCACCAGATGAGGAGGAGTCACAGCACGGACTAGTTTGGTCAGTTCAGTTATAAAACACCTGCTTGTGGCCAGGGACTGGCTAAACTGCAATCACAGCGCTGCAGATAGGGTGAGTTAGCTGTTGTAATGCAAAGGGTCTGTTTTTCAAAGGTATATAATTTTGTTGCTTTCATTCTCCTATGGATTGCCTAGAACACTGTTTGAGCAGAACAAAAGCTCTCAGTTAATGCACTAGCTCTTTTTCTACCAGAGATCCAGGTCAAAATATTACAGCCCTGCACGATCTTATCCAAGCAAAGTACTGAGGGTTTATATGGCACAAGCAGGGCTAAAATATCGAGGTAAACTTAATAGGCAGAGCAGTGCAAAAACATGAGATTTCTATTAAAATTAAAAGTAGAGGGTGTTTCAAATTAAGGGCAAGGAATAAAGCTTCACTGAGTGGAGTCAGAGTCTATTTTCCTAATGTGAATATGCATATTAAAGTTTTGTCTGAGTCTACTCCAAAATTCAGACGTGTCTATCATCCAAATCATAATCATTTAAATGATTTCTAGGAGATTCAGGAATTGAGATCTTGCAATTAGAGCTATTGGATATACTGAATATGACCTCTTTTGTGACTCAAGATCTTGTTCATGCAGCATGCACCTTAGGATCAACCTTAGGATCACCAAATGTATTATAGTCTGTTCCATCAGCAGTTATTTCCGATTTAGCCTCATCTACAATCTGGCCCAAAAGTCTGTGGTCATGACTTGCAGCAGGCTTAGGCCAGCTTTCAAATTTGTCCCTCACCATGAACAGGAATTTGGCATTTCTCATTGCTGGTGGCAAGAGAAAGAGCTAACGCATCATGGAAACCTCCCTATCCCTGAAGGTCTTCCCCTGGCCCAGGAGCCTGTCTAAAACGTATCTTGTCACCAAAGACAAAGCTACCCTAAGAGAATCATGGGGGTGTTGGACAAACTCTTTAGGCTGCAGTCTGCTGCCTTCTGAAAAGCCTGATAGAAATATTTATGGGAAAATGTGGCCACAGAGAAGCACTTGTTTTCTAGGCAATTAGATACCAGGAAAAACATCAGCATAAAGCTATTTGTTGTGCCTGGTTAAAATGAGGAATAAGTCACAACAGTTGCACACACTATCAGAGAAGAGGTCAAAGAATAGCACAAGAACTGTGTCACTTCCCATGCCGAGGAAACAAGCTGAACTCAACCTCTTGGTGTGTTTAAATCACAGTGTTTCCATACAGAGGCAAGGATCAATTGTTCCCTTGCAGATCTTCAGAACAGCAATCATGTAATCCCTCCACCACCTTGTTTTAAAGATCTTTTCTCTTCTATAACTGAGGGTCAAAAGTTTAGTGAAATTAACTTGCCAGAATATTGTTCTTTTATTTCTGGGAGAAGCTGTAGTACTTAGGCTCCAGGTGTAACCGCTGGAGCACATAGCTGCAGTCACATCTAACAGGGCTGTAGTCCTCTTCTCCTTCATTGCCCTGTCTGCAAGCATGGAAAGGAAATGCAGGGAGGGTGAGCAGAACCCCTGTCCTGGATATTACAGTGTTACAGTAATAAATCAGGACTATTTTTGAAGCTGGATCCATCATTCACATTATAAACATTAAAGCCAATGGTTTGGCTTAAAACCTGCAGCTCTTCAAATGAGGAATTGTTTAGCATATTAAACCCATTGCAGCAACCCCAATTCATGCATAACAGAGAAGATCTGAGAGTAGAGGATTCAGGAGCACAAATATTTCCTTGATTCCAAAGGCTTTCTTCAACAAATTTATTTACTGATGTCTACATGAGCACTCATGAGCAATGAAATGAGTGTCTCTGGTATATCAGTGCCCAAAGGAGGACCAGCTCTGGGGGCCCCACCATAAGAAGAGCATGGACCTGTTGGAACAGGTCCAGAGGAGGCCACAAAGATGATCAGAGGGCTGGAACCCCTCTGCTGTGAGGACAGGCTGGGAGAGTTGGAATTGTTCAGCCTGTAGAAGAGAAGGCTCCAAGGACACCAAAGAGGCCCTTCCAGTTCCTAAAGGGGCTACAGGAAAGCTGGGAAGGGACTCTTGATCAGCCAGTGTAGTAATAGGACAAGTGGTAACAGTTTTAAACTGAAAGAGGAGAGATTTAGATGAGATATTACGAAGAAATTCTTTGCTGTGAGGGTGGTGAGACACTGGCCTAGGTTGCCCAGAGAAGCTGTGGATGCCCCTTCCCTGGAGGTGTTCAAGGACAGGTTGGACAGGGCCTTGAGCAACCTGGTCTAGTGGGAGGTGTCCCTGCCCATGGCACGGGGATTGAAACTAGATGATCTTTAAGATCCTTTTCAACCCAAACCATTCTATGATTCTATGATTTTTAGAAACAAGTACGCAGGTACTTTATGGAGAGTGTTGATCCTTCAAGGTGGATCTATCAGTTGCTCCACAATGTCCCTCGTAGTCTTTGGTGCCCTTTTAACTTTTACATGAAATTTAAGACATGGAAGATTTCTTAATATATTAAATCCCATTACACAGACAAGGATAATTCATTGTACGCCTTGACCTTTAGTTTTAAAAAGTCTTCAGTGACAAGGCCTGTTTCGCCCATGATAGGACAGAGTTTACCTGAAGAAATTGGCAGGTCTGATGAAAGAAGTGTAGACCTTTTAGTTCAAAGGCAGACACTGAGAAGTGGAGGCCCTTTTCTTTGTCGAAGAATAGTTTTCAGTGCTTTCTGCAGATGGTCAGATTCTGCATTTAGCAGCTTGCCTTGAGGTTTTGCATCAGTGTGGAGTCTCCTTGGGCAGAGTTACAAGAGGTCATGGTCATAATTTCAATAGTGAATTGGCTTTCTGATCAAAAGCCCTCCTCCAAATGTCTCTCTCTTACTTGTGACAGGGAATGCTGAAGGAGATGGTATATGGCTTGAGGACTCATGAAACCACAGTTCCCAGACTAATTTGAATGAAGAAGTTCAACTGAAGGAGAGCATCACCTTGCTGCACCTTGTCTTATAGGTTAGCACAGACCAAATCCACAGAAGCATTTTGTCTGGCAGGATGCTTTCTGAAGCAGAACTTCTCAAATTGACCCCAGTTTTGAGCTCCTAACAAAATTATCTTCTCCAATTTCATAACTGCCTCAGATTTTTTTTCAGGTTTTTTCCATATGACATGCCTCTGCTTGGAAATGGTGTCTCTTCTTTTAGCTCTACGTGGGCCATTAATTTAGAGGCCAGTTGAATCTCTGAGATTCCTCCTGCTTTTAACAGCTGCTCATTACCCTACAGTCCTGTGGGTAAAAAGGAAACAGAAAGCTTCCTCTTCTCACCTTGTTTCAGCTGCATGCAAAATAATGGAGGGACATGGGAGCAGAAATCTATAAGTACTAGGAATTAGAGCCAAGTATTATCGCATCAAAGGCCACTGCTTTTAATTCACCAGTTCCCAGAGGATTATTCCAACTGCTTCTTGTATGACCCAGCTTCTCTTTGTGCAAATGACTCAGCCCAAGAGGACATTTTAGATGACATTTATTATTTACATTTTTATATCCCTTTGGAGATTCCTTCCCTTTCCACAGTGCCCCCACATCTTTCTTTTAATTTCTGTCCCAGCTTTCTCACTGTGCTGTGTCACCACCACTCTGAGAGTCAGAGCTGAGGAATATACCCAAGACCAGTGTTTCGAGAAAAAAAAAAATAACGGAGTAGCTCATCTGTTGAAATTTTAGCTACAACTGTATGTACTAAAGTCTGCTCAGTGCTTGTCAGTGAAGTAGCTTGTATTTTCAAGCTGAATTTCTTCCCAAAGGGCTTTGTAGTAAAAATGATTTGGCAGGTAGCACCCTTCCTTTATTCAGTCACAATGAAATAACATTTTGCCGGACATAGTGTTTTCATGATAACGTAAGACCATGCTATTCCTAATACTCAGCCACAGTTTGCCTTTCTTTATCATGCATCTTACAACTCCTTTTGCTTTCCTGCAGCTACAGGCAGCAGTGTTGATTTTAGCTCAGAGGTGGCTGTTGCGATGGGTTAAGAGCATGTGGATGGGGAAGAGCATAATTATCAAAGAGTAATTCTCAATTACATCTGCATGCAAAATGGTTTTACCATACTATGAAGCATGTTAATAGCCCATCTCCAAATCTTCCTGTCCTTTCCAGGAGTAACCCATGCTTTTCAGTGTTCTTGAGTGAGAGAAAATGAGCTTCTTTTCTTTTCTTTGCCAAAGTAATAGAGAAGTCACTGGAAAGCTGGGAGAAGCAGCCTGAGGTCTTCACCTGACACAAAGGACGGATTTTGCCTTCCCTGGATCATTCTGGAGGACCAAGTTGACTTTTCGTGTATTCTTTTCTTATTTACTGTTACATTGTGATGCCATCTGCTCCTACAGAGCACAACTGGCCATCTAAAGAGACATTCAGGCTCTTATATCTTCCATGTGAATCTTCCTTAATACTCCTGAAGAGCAGCTGCTGAGATACCTTAGCTCATACAAGCAAAGGTGAGTTTAACCTTTGCTGAGGTGACCTGAATACATGTCTTGCTCTCACTGAAGGATGAGGTAACTCCACATATTCCATATTTTAACAGGAATTCCTCAGGAAATTACTCATTTTAGTATGTTCCTCAACCACTAAAGAACAAGAGATATTATTTATAAAAAAGTCTACTTTTCATGTGCTTATGTGCAAACTGACCATTTTTTCCACAGTCACTCTCATTTTCAGGAATGCTGTGTATCTGGGTACGGTACGCAAAGACTAGATACTTTTAATGATAATTTGCAAATCTGCAACACCTTCTAGCCAAAGACAATAAGACACTTTGCTAATCTACACTCTTGGTTAGATCTTTTTGCCCATCCCTTAGTGGTAGATGTGAAGATATTCAGAAACAGGTTGTCACTCATGCAGTTTGTTAGCCCTGCAGACCACATCAGGACAGCAAGAGAGAAATGTTTCCATTTCCAGTTGCAAAAGAAAGGGGAAAATAAAGAGGTGGAGAATTTACATCAAATAGATTTGGCATTTCACCCCAGACCATTCCAGAGGGGTGAGGAAAGTGGAGAAAGCTTGACCCCTTGGCATCAGGAGGGATTCTGCTGCTGGTTTTCATCTGACTGAGTTTGCACAGACTCTGCTTCAGGTTGTGAGCAAAACCACTCTTCTTCCCACTCAAACAAGTCCCCTGTCTTTGCGCTTCCAAAACCAGTGCTCAGCTGTGCATCTCTGCTCCCCGCTAAGATCAGGGCAGGACTGGCACAGAGGCTACAGAAGGTGCTGTTTGATGTCTTGGGTTCGTAGGTGGTTAATAACCACTAATCTTTCTGAGCAATAGCCTTTGCTCACAGAGCGGGGCAGGAATTTAGGGAGGAAACATCTGTGCTCTGAGAAAAGGACTGACATAATGCTCTTTTCCCCTTTGCCAATGCATGAATGCACATTGCAGAGTGCAAGATATCTCAAGTTGAGACATCTGGTGCTCTGTGCAACCTCAGGCACGTTCAACATCTTCCTCTAAGTAATAGTTAACTCCTGGAGGGAACAAATACTGTTTGGAGAGATCTGAGAGGCGTCTCTTCGGCGTTGAGTTGCATTTTAAGTCTGTAGGTCTGAAGCGCCAGTGAGCACAGACTCTCCCAGCAGGGAAGCAGCTGGGGAGGCAGCATGTGCATGTGTCTGCTAGACCACAGCATGAAAAATTGTTTGTGGCTTCATTGGAACTTTTTTAAAAAAAATAGTTTTGTTGCTTTTTGGAACAAAACCAAGGAAAAAATATTGTCAAATCCAAAGGAAATGTTTCAAGTCACTCAGTGCTTTGAACTGTGGAAATGTTTCAAGGAAGCTTTTTCTCTTTTTTTGTAAAATAAAAAAAAATAGAGAAATGAGAGTCTGTTTCAAACACTAAATATCTGTTTCATACAGGAAAAAATTAGAAAACGATTATCCTGCCTTTTCAGTTCCCTCCACTCTTTCTTCCCATTGAAACTTCAAACACCCTTCAGGCTCTTTATTTATTCATAAACCCAGAAAACTGTCACTAATTTAAGAAGCAAACTTACCAAGGAAATGTAAGAGGAGCATTTTCACACTTGATAACCAAGCATCTGAGAGTCTATTCTCATAACCAAATATCTCAGAGTCTATTCTCATCTACCAAGGGACTATTCTCATTTACCAATGTCATTGGGGGAACGTAAATCCAACAGATGAGATTTGGTAAATGTGATTTGGAAGCTATCCAGCCTGGCATGGGATGGAAACACACATCCCCTCACAATCTGTGCTGTCTACTGCAAAGTAACACTGTCGTTCTGATACCTCAGCCTCGTATGAAGGCAGTGATAGAGAGAGCAATAATGGCACTTTGAAAACAATAAATAGCGCATTAAACTCTGCTCCGGTTCCTTATCTCCCAGTGATAACAAACATTCACCAACAATTATTAGTTATACAGATGCAGCACAACACGTGCCAGGAAATTATAGCCAGAAAAATCAATGTCCTCAAATGGTATGAATGCAGCACTATCCCGAGCTCTAAAAGCCAGGTTTTGTGCCTGCAATGTCGTGGCAGAAGATAAAGATCTTACCATTTGCTGAAATGAAAAGTACAACTTTTTAAGAACATATTTCTGAATGCATGGAAGAAATGCCAGCATTTATTTTTGGATGAAGGAATTCAGTAGTCCCTCTTCTGCATCTGAAAACTTATGGAAGATGGAGGTACTCTGTGTTAAAGCAGATGCGATAATTCACTGATTTACGACTGGTAAATTCAGAGTATTGCCCCTATTCAAAATGTTTGCAGAGTCTATACTTAATACAAGGTGAATATAAGAAAATTTGCAAGCCTTCCTGGACTTTACTGAATGGCTCAGTAAACTTCTTCTGAATTTATAATTTGCTGTTGCTTTTCAAAATGCCATATGCAAGACGGGCAGAGAGAGACTCAGAGGGATAGTTAGCAAGTGGAATGGGTTATTGGGGAAGATGATTGAAGAATCTCATTGTGCTGAAGTTTTACTGACATTCCTTTCCACGGAAGGCAGCCTGCCATCTCAGCATTTCTTCTCTCCTATTCTTGAAGTGTCTTATCTTCTCAGCCATGTGTTCATATGCTGTGTTAATGAGCATGATATATAATACATTTCACATAGAGCCAATGCGAGCCTGATTTACAAAGGATGGGGTGAAAACCTGCCTTCACGATGGGATGCGAATCCTAATGTAGCAGAATTTTCTGCAAATGTTATATAGTTGTAAATAATGGAAAAAAGATAAGAATAGACAAGTCAAGCTAATACCTGAGTTGCATCTTAATTGCATCTCTCAGTACAAACAAGTAGCAACACATGTTGCTTCTATTGAGCTCAGCTCGGCAGATATTTTAATGGTTTTGGCCCAATTTGTATGACCTACAGTAGTTACGGATTATTGCTTTAGCAGTCAACCTGCCCAGCTGAGTTGCACTAACACAAGAGGAAAGGCTAGACCTGTCTTACTGGGATCTGTTTAGATATGTCTGAAACATTTTTTAGACCTTCTGAGCTGGTTGGGTTGTGAGATCTACAGAAAAGTTTGATGATAACAAACTGAGTGGGAAGTGGACACTTTGGAAGGGAGAGCCACCCAACAGGAAGACCTGGATCAGCTGGAAGAGTGGGCTAACAAAAACCTTATGAAATTCAACAAGGACAGGTGTAAGGTCTTCCACCTGGGAAAACATAATCCAGGAGTGCAGCACAGGCTGGGATCTACCTGGCTGGGGAGCAGCTCCGTGGAAAGGCACCTGGGGATCCTGGTGGACAACAATCTCAATATGAGTGAACAGTGTGCTGCTGCAGCAAAGAGAACCAAGAGGATGCTGGGCTGCATGAACAAGGGCATCACCAGCAGAGACAAAGAAGTCATTATCCCACTTTACTCAGCGCTTGTCAGACCACACCTGGAACACTGTGTTCAGGTTTAGTCCCCGCTATGCAAAAAAGATGCAGACAGGCTGGAGAGGGTCCAGAGAAGGGACTCCAAGATGATCCCAGGACTGCGAAGCCTGCCCTATGAGGAAAGACTGAGAGAAGTATTTAAAGGTTGACTACAAAGAAGATGGAAACTCCCTTTTTGCATGGAAATCACACGGAAAAGACAAGAGGTAATGGGTCCAAGTTACTCCTGGGGATATTCCGACCGGACATAAGAGAAAATTTTTTCACAATGACAAGAACCAGCCATTGGAATAATCTCCCTAGGGAAGTGATGGATTCCCCAGCATTGGATGCTTTTAAGATTCACCTGGACAGGGTGCTGCGCCATCTTGTCTAGACCATATTTTTGCCAAGAAAGGTTGGACCAGATGATCCTTGAGGTCTCTTCCAACCTGGTGTTCTACAATTCCGTGATTCTGATTGAAAAATAGGCTTCCCTGAGCAGATCAGAAAAAGAGGTATTTAGCTTTATTCAGACCCAGTGCAGGTCGATAGATCCTGATGTGGGCAAATAGATATCTTTCCTCCTATTTCTCCATACCAGCCTTGTATGACCTTATAGCTGACCTTGCTTTGAGCAGGAGGTTGGGCTACAGACCTCCTGGATTCCTTCCAGCCCAAATTAATCTGAGATCCTATTATCATGTATAGACGCTGTGGTCTCCCACCTACCTTTCATAGTGCAGGAAAAGGTATTTCCCCTGAGGAATAATGGGTTTAAAATCTAATACAAAACACCACACTAAAGCAAGTTTTCAGAACACCAGGTCTTTGGTGCTGTTTCATCACAGTGGGTAGCCCTTTTTTTAGGAAACAAGCTTTCAATTTTGTTAGGGTTTACTGAAATAGAGATGAAAACAAATGATAGCCATTAGCTATGATTCAGTCAACTGCTCCTGTGACAAAGTACTGTCTAGATATTCAGTCAACAACCAGGACTTCATTTTTCCCAGAATTGTCCTTAGAAGCACACAGACCAAGTTTTTCATCAACATAAGCCAAAGCTCTTTATGTAAGACTCACCTCTGCTGTAGGATGGCACAGCACTTAGGGAGACATAGGGCACTTCTTTCAAGGTTGTTGCAACACAACTTCCCTAAATATAGAGCAAGAGGAGATGTGCCTTGATACTGGTGTTTACTAAGCATCCACTTTCTCCCAGAGGCAGCTTTTCTAAGAAGCAAAAAACCCTCAGAATTACACAAAGCCAGAGTTCAGTGTCTGAATCAAAAAAAAAAAAAAAAGTGGGTGTGATTCAGCTGGATTGGTACAAAGCTGAAAGTTAAATTGATTCTGTTTGGGATTTGCTTTCATGTTTTCTTCACTTGTAATTGAATATTTTCCTTCACTTTCAGGTTTTAAATTATTTCAGAAAAGCCTTTTCAGCTAGAGATCAACTGAAAAAAGCATTTCTTTTAGAAAGGTGGAGTCAAAGCATTCTTCTTTGCAGGAATTAGGTAGATATTTCCAAAATGTTTCAATTTCAAATTTGTGCTATACAGTGCATAAGTTATTTATTTATTAGTTCAAAAAAATGACCTAATTTAATTAAATTTAAAGAATACTTTTGGTCCCTTTGGAGGTCCATTTTTTCTTTATTTTTTTAATTTAAAAAGAAAAACCCAACAACCCCCAAAAAACAACAAAAAGCCCACATCCTCCATCCAGACAGAGCCAGAATGAGTTTGATCAGATGTGCTGAAAGCTGTGTTGTAAAGACTTTGCCCAGTCATCTTGTCCAACTAACCGAAAACCCTTAAATAAAAATAGTGCAGACTGCCCAGAGCACCTTCAAAACATCATCTTTGTAGACAAAGGCTGATCCATTGCAACATCTTGTGGATTCTGTTACATAAGACCCATCTGTGTCTCTGTTTAATGAGACAGAAGAATTGACAAAATTGCAGAAACCCTTTTGAGCTCCTACTTAGGTATATGAACTTCCTTCCTATACTTACCAGGAAGGGAATTACCATCTTCTGTATGAAAGACATTTTCAACAGAAAAAGAGATAATAAAAATCAATTTCTCCAACTTATGAAAGCCACTAGAGTTTGCTGTATTATATACCGTCCCCCTCACTCTATATAAGGTTTTTAATGCAACCTTTTTTTTTTATTTATATGCACATTAAACTTTTCTTAGGATTTAGGGGAGTTTCTTTTAATGCTCTTTCTTGCCACATCAACTGCAGAGCTCTTTACAAGTAAGCACTTGTTAAAGCAATCTTCTCCCACGTGTAACCCAGCAATAAACTGCTAGAGAATGAGATGGTAAATCTTAATGCATTCTGAAAGAAATGGTGCCCTTGTAGGACAAGGGGAATTAAAATAAATTGGAAAAAAAAAGGAAAAATGGGAAAATATTGTCAGATTTCATCTTTATTAAGAATACCTATACTAGAATTCAGAGGATGTATTTTTTTCTGAATCTGAAATGACAATTGATAGGAAACAATATGACCTGATGTTTAACCACCATTTGTATTGGTAACTGGAGTGTACCTGGGTCTCTCTTCATCCAGAAGACTCACTATAATCCACATGGGGCACAACAAGATCTCAAAGTGCAGCTTAGAAAGAAATTGTATCCTGATGCACTGGAGAGGTACATGAGGGATGAATAAGCAACTTTTTCTGTTTGCCTGATCTAACATTAACGTCCAGTGTTGAAAACACACAACTTTATACCTTGAAACAGGGATCAAGCTATGGGCAAAAGCTGGTTGAAGACATTTATTCTAATTTAAGGGACCATTTATCTCAGAATCCAGTGTAAAATGCAACTCTTCTATGTGGGTGGAGCACAGTGTCTGTGACCTGAACAACAAGATTCCCAAATAGGTTTCTGTTAGGTCCCACATGCTTTTGGGGAAAGATGGAGCAACACATCTGCTACAGAAACATGGAATACGCAGCTGAGGATCCTGAGCTTGGATTTACCAAAGAGGAAACAAACCAAGCACAGATCCTGTTTCTCCCTATGGAAATCTATGACCTCATCAGTTCATTGCTTGCTGGCACTGGTTTTAAGCATGAGAGTATGATCCTAGCAGATTCCTCTGTATGTACCAGAGCCAGCTGAAGCACCCTTATTCAACTGGAAAACATCTCTGGAAATCATGTATTTGATAAGAAGCATGGAGAGAGACATCAGCCTCAGCCACCTCACTGGTGCCTCTTCCTCAGTCTTCAAAAAATTGTGATGAATATTTCTGCTTTTACAATTTTAATTCAGAAAACCAGGGGAATGGGTAAAAGCTATCATGTGATTAGATTCCTCTGCATTGTCTCTTTCTGGGCACACCATTTTCAAGTACCTACTGATAAAAACTTCAAGATATAGAGACAGTCTGATTTGCAACAGAAAATCAAACTGAGTAAGTTGCTACAAGAAGTCTATTTCTTTCCTTCCTCTGCTTTGAAGAATTATCTAGGCAACATTATTCTACATCTGGAGCATTGACAGGAATCAGTATCATTGTGCATTACCTTGTAAATCTGTTTCTTAATAAGAGAGCCAATATTGACTCCTTGAGGGAAAAGAATTTGGTAATTTCTAAGCGGACCATTTTTCCAGGAGAGTTGGACATTCAAAGGCAAAACTCTCTCTTCTCCTGCACCTTGTTTGTTCTTCAGTCATTGGTACTCTTCTGAACCAACCTGATCATAGAATCATTTCGGTTGGAAAAGAC